>RJWM01018202.1:0-41429 GCA_004363535.1 Dasyprocta punctata | reverse complement strand
TTTACACTGCTGCAAACAATAAGGTAGCTAACAAACAGTCATTCCTGCTTACACTTGCTAGTCAGACCTAAACTCGGTAAACTCGATTCTTGCCTGTATCTGGTTGGGAAGTCTTACAGAATTCTCCAGGTGAAACATGCTGTGAATGTTTTGCTCCTTGCTAGTGAATCCTCCCAATGATGACTCCCAGCCTCCTCTGGCCTGTTTGATGACAACAGCTGTGCCAAGTCCCTCCAAACCCCGCGCTGCGGAGCTGGTTCTTCAGCGGATGCAGCAGTTCAAGAGAGCAGACCCCGAGCGTTTGCGACATGCTTCACAGGTCTGCTGCCTAGAGGCCACCCTGGAAGAAAATGACCCACAGAGTCCTCAAGAGGAGATGGTGGCAGGAAATGGTATGAGAAACATACATGTTCCATCTTCCAGAGATAAATTACAGTGCTAAAGGAAAAGAGGCTGTGACTGGGCCGTCTGCCTGGAGTTTTGTCTTCTCAACCCTACCAGGTCTAACTAGAGAATGGATAGTCCTTGGTCATTTCTTACTTGACTTTGACAAGGCACTTCATCCTTTTTTTTTAAATTCAGAGCATTTTACTTATTACCCTGCTTTAGTTTTCTAGGTTCTGGTATTATAGGCATGTACCCCCAGGGCTGGCTTTCTTATTTTTATTTTGAGTTTTTGTTATGAAATTTTTCCCTTACAGAAGTTTTTTTAAATTATAGTGAGAATCCCAGCACTCAGGAGACTGAAGCATGAGTATCGCTGTGAGTTTTACACCAGCCTGGGCTATATGATGAGTTCAAAGCTAGCATGTACTGTAAAGCCAGGCCCTGTCTCAGAAATACCAAAACAAAAAAACAAAAACTACCCCCAGAAATGAAAAAATTTCCTTAGAAATTTAGGTTTTTCCAGATTTCTTCTATGATGTATAATGGTATAGTGAACATCTTTGTACTTTGTACTGTGGTAGTATTTTATAGGTTCCACGTAGAGTAGTAACTGCACTTCAAAAACAGCAGTATCTAAATCTTAATAGAGATTACTAAGTTGCATTCTAATGCTTTTCAAAATGCTTTACAATTTTACATTCATTCCAAGTATCGATTTTACAGAACTTTGGTCAAGCTCAGGTATCAGTCTATAATTTTACTGATCTTTGTAGGCGAAAATAAAATTACAGTGAACATAGTTGGGTAGTAGGTACCTGTGATTCCAGCATTTGGGAGACTGAGGCAGGATTGCCACAAGTTTGAGGCCAGCCTGGGCTACATAGAGAGTTCAAGTATAGCCTGAACTATATAATGAGACCCTGTCCAACACAAATTATAGTGACCCTCCACCTAGATTTAACAATTAACACTTTACCATTTTACCATTTTACATATGAACACATTTTTGCTTTGTTTTTCAGATCTTAATTGGTTATATTTATGATTCCCGAATTGGCAAAATGGACCAAAAATGATTCTAAGTACTCCTGCCATATATTTTTTGTGTCTTTATAAATATACATTTTTTTTTCTGCGTCATTGGAAAGTCAGGTATAGACATCAAGACACTTCATACCTGCTTAACCACAATACCATTACCATGCCTGATGCCATACTACTGCCTGGCATCAAGTTCAGATTTCCCCAGGGATCCAACTATAGCTTTTGTAGTTGGTTTTCTTGCTATAGCAAGGATTCAATATAAATTCACACACACACACACACACACACACACACACACAAAACACTAAATGAATGAATAAATGAATAAATAAATTCACATACTGCATATTGCTATGGTTTAATCTCTTAAGGTTAGATTCTAGAACGGTCCCCTTGGTTTGGTTTTGTTCTGCATTGACATTAATTGGTTTTTTATTTGTTTTTATTTTTGTTTGTGTTTTTGAGACAGGGTCTTGCTTTGTAGTTCAGGCTGGCCTTTAACTCATCATGTAGCCTAGGCTGGTCTTCAGCTCAAAGTGATCCTCCTGTCTCAGCCTTCCGAGTACTGGGATTACAGATGTGTGCTACCATGCTGGCTTGACGTTAACTTTGTGCTTTCTGGATTTGCTTGATTATTTCCTGATATGGTTTAACTCCTCCCTCTAGTGTTCGCGTTTCCAGTATACTATAAGTAAATCAGAGGTCTGATTTAACCCCTCCTCCTAATTTTTGTATTTTGAGTACCCTGTAAGTAAATCAGAGGTCAGACTGGCTCCAGGTTATATAGTTCAATGACCACATACCACAGGTGCTGTGTGGTTCGTTGAACCACTGCAGGAGGCACATAATGTAGATGGCTTTTTCTGTCACCTGTGCAATGTGGAGCCTCATCTCTGATAAATATATACAAAAGGCAAAGCAGGAAGAAACCGTAGTGATGAACCTATAACTGATCAATATGGAATCTCTTGGTATTGCATGTGCTTATTTCCCCTTGAAAGCAGTGACGAGTCTCAGGCGGCCCCAGAGGTCCACAGTATGCAGTTATTTGATCTGCTGAGGATTAGTTCTCTCATGGCACAAATGGGGAGGCCCAGGAGTCACTTAGCCAGTGCTTGGGCCTAGCACCTGCCCTACATTTGATTCAGTTTTTCTCCTTGTATTTTCATCATACCCAACAAATGCTTAAGAAAGAATAGACCATTTCTTTGTTTAAAAAATAAAGGAGGGAACACTGAACATGTCACTGAATGGTAGGGTGCATTCTTAGCATGTATGAGGCCCTGGGTTCAATTCACAGCAGCACACACACACACACACACACACAAATGGAACCACAGTGGCTTCTGTGGCAAGGGCATTAGGCCATAGTATTCAAGAACTGAGGACCTGTGAGGTTCTAAGCGTATCCCTTGTGAGTGCTGCAGGTTTGCCCCAGCAGTACTGAGTAGGCCACCTTGGGGCAGTCTTAAGACCAGAATCCATCCATCCTTTGGGCTGATGCTAAGCAGGAGACTCTGCCTCAAAGTTCATTCACTCTACCATGGTTCTTCATGGACAGTAAAAGGTCAGTAGCAGGAAAGGCTGAACTTTGAGGAGAAAACCTGTATTCATTGGAGTGGGAGCTGTGTGACCTTGCAAGGCCTGAGGCACAGGCTTGAGCAGAAAGGGGCAAGGTGAAAGGCAGCTGCCCAAGGACCTAGATATTCAGAGTGCGCCTGGCCCACCAGCATCACCACACCTGGTGACTGTTAGAGATACAGAGTCCCTGGCTCCGCTAGGACCCCCTGAGTCCACGCCCACATTTTCACACCCTCCCTGGGTGTACTGTTTGTATATTGAAGTTTGGCGAGAGCAGTTCCAGGAGTGCTCCCTGGGCAGCACCCTAGGCCTACAGAGCAGTACTGGGTTCTGGTTTCTTTGTGCTGTCCCTGTGTGTCCATGCTGTGAGAGGCACAGACATGACACAAAGGTCTGGGATGAGCCTGTCTTCACAGATCTTTGGTGCTTTCCCCAGGGAATGGACTGGGGCTCCCAGCCACAGACAGTGATGCTACAGTGGCCTTGGTCCTGCAGCAAGAGTGTGGAAGAGAAAGTACATCTGTGCAGAATGAGAGCCTGGAAGAGAAGGGGTTGTTCTTTTGCCAGATGTGTCAGAAGAATCTCTCAGCTATGAATGTGACCCGGAGGGAACAGCACGTGAACAGGTAGGAGCAGCACAGACTATCCCCTTTCCCATGGCAGTGACCTGAATCGAAGTACCCCATGGCTCTAGCAGAACTCTAAAGACATTCCACGTGATAATAACTCACAGTGTGATCAGCATACCCGTTTTTCTAGACTGTTTTATCTAGATAGAACTCACATATTTCAGCCATCTTCTTGTGGCTTTTGTTACATCCACGTGGTTGAACAGTCATTACCACCATCAGTTTTGGTTTGGGACCATTTTTGTCACACCCAGAAAGAAGCCCCACGCAGTTATTCCCTGTTGCTCCTCCCTCCTTTCCCTGGTAATGGCTAACCAACTTTGTGTCTCTATGGATTTGCTTATTGGACACTTCATGTAAGTGAAATCATACAATATTTGCCCTCTTGTGTCTGTCCTCTTTCACTTAACATCTTTTTTTTCCAGAGTTCACCCATGTGGCCTTTATCAGTGTGTCACTCCTTTTTACAGTTGAGTAATAAGTAGCCCATTGATGGAAAGACCACATATTTATCCTTTCATTCTTAGAGGGACACTTGGGTTGTTTCCAACTTTGGCAAACATTCATGTCATAGTTGGACACTTGTTTTTGATCCTTTAAGGCATATGTTTAAGGATCTCATAAACTAACTGTTTAATCTGTCCTTGCTTTCTGTGGCCGCCTTTGCTAACAGATACCTAACTCTAGTGTCTGGAGCCAACTGCCAGGTAACATTCTGGCTGTGTGAAAGGATGGTTTGGGGAAACATGCATAGGCCATCATGTCCATAGTGACTTGAATCCAGCATTTGCTATGATCCACATCACTGGGGAGCATGGTTTTCTTCCTTTACTGTCTTCTTCCAGGTGTTTGGATGAGGCTGAAAAGGCACTAGGACCTTCCATGCCTCAGATCCCTGAGTGTCCAATTTGTGGCAAGCCGTTTGTGACCTCCAAGAGCCGAATCAGCCATCTGAAGCAATGTGCAGTGAGGATGGGAGTGGGGCCTCAGCTCCTGCTGCAGGCCGTGCGGATGCAGACAGCTCCACTTGAGGCGAGCAGCAGCTCTGTGGCACCCAGGTGAGGTAAAAGAAAAGAAGAAAGTTAAAGAAGCCAAATAATGGTGTTTGTACTCAGTTTGACTTTTTACAAAGCTTCCTGTAGGGATGGAGCACATTAGAGTCCTTTTGGATTCTTTAAGTGATAGATATGTTTGAAGAGGAAATCAAGCACTGTCTGGAAGGGATTTAGACTGGCACAGATTTTGCATGCACATAGGGGTATCAGTGGAGAGAATCTGATTAGTTTCCTTGAGGTCCTTCTTACGATGTTTCCAGTCCACGATCCTGCAGTGACCTCTCTAGAGAGTCTAAGGATTTGGTATTCACTTTACCTTTTCTGTGTCTTGGTTGGTCAGCATGGCTGCAATCTTAGTGTAGTTCAATTTTTTTTTTGTTTTGTTTTGGTTAAAGTTAGCTTATTCAGCAGAATTCAAAAGAATCGATGAAACAGAACTCAAGACCCCACCTCCTTTTTAAAAAAATTTTCCTGAATTAGTGATTGCATGTTAAAATAGTTCCTCCGATAGCTGGGAAACAAGTCCTTAGCGTGCAGACCACAGACACACAGATAGCAGAGGATCAGCTTTGCTCACACTGCCCCTGCCACTGAGGACAACTAAATTAATGCCAACTTCAAGCAGAACAAAGTCAGTATGGGCTCCGGACTTCTCTTGTTTGGGAACTTCTTTCCTTTGACAGCCAGCAAAAGCAAAGGGAAGGAAGGCCAAGGTTGGTGGCTGTTGGTCCTGGCCACTGCCTTGCACACAGGCGATGGACAGCAGGGGTGGGTCAGATATGAGATCTCAGAGGGCAGAGGGGATTCTGTTTTATTATTATTATTATTTTTTTTTTTTTGGTGCTGGGGATTAAGCCCAGGGCCTTTGCACTGAGTTGCATCCCCAGCTCTTTGTTCACTCTTTTTTTTTTTGAGATAGAGTTTCACTTTGTAATGGAGTGTCGCTCTGAACTTATCATGTAGCCCAGGCTGGCCTCAAACTTGTGGTGATCCTCCTGCCACAACCTCCCAAGTGCTGCAGTGACCGGTGTGCACCACCACAACCAGGCTCTGAGGGGATTCTCTTAGCCAGTAAGCCTGTCTGTATTTAGCACATCCACATTAGTGTCCTAGAACAGGAAGCCTTAAGGCCTTAGAATAGACAGTATCTAAGCCATTGCTTTTCTCTCAGACCAAATATGTCTACTTTTAAAATATCTCCAAGTACAGAAACTAGATATGTGTGAAGCCTTTTAGAAGGCTGATTGAATAGGAAGCTATAGGAACTGGACCTCCTTAAGGGAACTTTGAACCTCTCTTCTGTTAAGGTCAGGCCTGGGTGTCTGGGTCTCTGGAGTGGTCAGGATTACCTGGCCTGAGTGCACATGCCTGTCTGCCCACCACTGCCTGCTCACTCATGTTTTCCCTGGCTCCAGGCCCTGCCTGCAGCCCAGAGGAGCAGCCCATCCTCACTGCACTCGTAGAGGAATCTGCCCAGCTGCTGGGAGCTCCTTTCTGTCTCGGTAGCTGTGGTTATTATACAGTTACCCAGGAAGCTGGAGCTGAGTTAGGGCTTGTTTAGATCTTCTGAACCCACATCTGAAGATCAGCCATTGCTGCCCAGGGAGGAGAGCATCAGCTTTTCCAGAAGCCAGGGATACGATGAAGGCTGCAGGGCAGGGAGGGTGGGTGTTGCTCCCGGAGTTGCTGCATGCCTTATCCTCCTACTTCCCAGCCAGTGGGGTTCAGACAGGCAGTGGAGCTTCTCTCCAGCTCAAGACCCCTTGTGCTAATCTCCCCAAGGTAGAGGTGCTCTCTCATCTGAGAGAGCTGACTGTTGGAGCCTGAAGCTGGAAGGCCCTTGCTTCAGGCCTTGGGCAGAGATGCCACCCTGGGGCCTCTGCAGTGACCGGGACTACTTCAGGGGCATCTGAAGTTTTAGTGGGCAGAACCTGATGGGAATCCATGGAGCCAACTCAGAGCCATTGAGTGTTGATTCATCAGAAGGTTCAGCCACATCTAGGGTGGCAGGTACACTTGACAGCTCTGTCTGTCTACTAAGAACCTTATTGCACAGTGTCACCTTTTCCTACAGACCTTTTCCTGTTTAGAACTTCTGGTTGTTTGGCTTGGATTGAACAAGCTCACAAAGTCAGCACAATGAGAGCTGAAGCAGTGGCGGCCCTGTGCAGGAAACACACTGCCCTTTGTGGTCATCTCACATGAGGCAGGCAGGTCCAGTCTGGGGAGAAGCCCTCTCTGACCTTTCTCTGTGGCTGCCTTTTAGCATTAGCAACCTTGTTGGAGGGCGGAAACGGAAAGGAGCCACAAACAAGAAGGAGCCACAGAAGAGGCGGAAGGTTGTTAAACCTGAGGCACCGTCTGAGGACCTTCTGGTGGCCATGGCTCTGTCCCGATCTGAAGTGGAGCAGGGTCCACCTGTGCTTGCACTCAGACTGGAGAGTGCTTTTTCTGAGAGGACAAGACCTGGAGCAGGTATGTGTGGCTGGGAGCAGAGGCCCTGGGGAGCACTTGCTGCTCTGCCACCAGTTGAGAGTTGACCAGCAGCAGCTTCCAGATGAGTGGACGGATTCACTACTGACTGCCCTTCTGTTTACTCTAGAGAAGAAAACTCGCAAGAGGAAACCCCTGGTCACCCCACCACAGTTACTGGTCCAGGACTCTGACACCACAGGTAGACAGATAGAGGATCGAGTGGCCCAGCTCCTTTCGGAAGAAGTGGAACTGTCCAGCACACCGCCACTTCCTACCAGCAGAATTCTCAGGGAAAAGCTGGAAGAAGCAGGCTGGCGTCTACAGCTGCCTGAAGGAAAGGGGAACTTCCTGTGGGAGGGCAGTGCACTGACTAGACCCTGGGCTATGGAGTCTTTCTACACAGTGGGCCTGGTACCTCCCATTGTGCCCCAGCAGCCCACCAAGGTGAGCCCTGCCCCTCCTGGCATACACGTGGACAGGTTTTGGGGAGAGGTGGACAGTTCCAGAAATGTAGCCATTGATACCGTAGTTAGGGAACCGACAATCTAATAAGTAGATGGAGGAGGAAGCCAAAGGAACCTTGCCCCTGTAGCTTGTCTTTACAGCAACTAAATGGCCATCCTGATAGCCAGGTGTGGTTCCTGTAATCCCAGCACTCAGGAGGCTGAGGCAAGAGGATCACTGAGTTTGAGGACAGCCTGGGCTACATAGTGAGACCCTGTCTCGTAAAACACGCAAACAGAAATGGCATTTGTGATAGAAAAGAGAGAACTTCTGTTCCCAAAGTTCAGTGTTTTCTTAGACAGTTTGTTTAAAATTCAGCGTCTAAGCTGGGCATGGTGACACATACCTGTAATCCCAGCATACTGGGGGAATGAGGCAGGAGGACTGCAAGTTCAAACCTGACCTGGGCAGCTTAGCAAGGTGCTGTCCCAAAACTGAAAATAAAATAAAATAATGAATAGTAAAACAAAGTGCAGACTCCAGGCCCCACTCCCAAGATGGCTGGTATAATCTGTGTGAGATGGAGCCCAAGAACCTACATTCTATGTAGATGCTTCCGACAGTCCTGCTGTAGCTGTTCCTGAGTCAGTCCTTGACCTGGCTGTGACCATTTGGATGACACTGGAAGAGTGACACGCCCAGGACCTTTCTGACTCTGACGAACCTTTGTAGACTAGGATGCCACAGGATGGCCTGGCAGGAGCCTTTTGACTCAGTGATGGGGAGTGCTTCCCAGGCTTGTTCCAGACTACCACTGGGGACAACCCTTGTCCTGTGCTCTGTGGTTTTAAGTCTAGCCATGCATGTGTGGGTGGCTGTTACAGTGTGTATGTCAATGACAGTGACCACACAATCCCTCTGGCTTTTGTCTTCCTTGCAGGTTCTCACACAGGAACCCAAGCTAACACTAAGTCCGCCTGGCCTCCAGAGCAGCTCCCCTGCAGCCTGCAGCCCCAGAGCACCACCCCCGTCTGCCAGCCAGAGGGAGCGGCAGGCCCTACAGGACCTTGTGGATCTGGCAGAGGAAGGGCTGAGTGCCAGCCCGTGGCCCTGCAGTGGGGGCCTGGCCAGCTCTGGAGGGGCTGCAGGTGAGATACGGGGTGGGGTGTTCAGGCAGCCACTCATCCGAAGTGGGGAACGCGGGCCTGAGGCTGCGAGGCACATTCTGGTTCTGTGGGAGAATGCAGACTCTGGTGCTTTCATTTTTCTCTCAGAGGTGAATGTAATGTAGCCACTAGTGACTGTCACAGTTTTCTTAAACTTTACACAAAGGCAGGGCCATCTAGGATAATTTTGTCGCTTTTGTCCTTTTCCCTCCCTTTAGGGGAAGGTTGTAAAAACATAAGTGCTTTAAATGAAGGTGTCCTGAGGTACCACTGGGTCTAGCTCAGCCAATTGGCAGTTAGCATTGCTGGGAGGTGATACTTTTTTAATGTGCAAACCTTTCTCTCAGGGTTGCATTTGGTGCCCAGCGGCCTTCCTTTGACCGGTTTTGCCCTGCCACCCAAGGAGAAGCCCCTCGAGAGGGATGGCCACACTTCGGTAAGGACGGGCCTCGGCACTGTGAGCTGAGCTGTGGCCTTGGCTACTCTAATTTGGTCCTCTAGTCTCTGCTTCCCTGGTGACCAGTATACCTGGCCAGCCTTTGAGTGGGGCCCACTGAGCACCCACTGGGCCTCCTGTTGTCTCTGGTGGGCACGCTGTGAATTACCACAGCAATTGACCCCAGCATCCACTTTGCCTCAGAGTCCCAGGAGAATGCTGGCTCTCTGCACCGCTTCTTCTGGGCCTCTGTTCTACTGGCGTCTCCTGGTTTCCTGTACACATGAGGAGCTGACTGTGCCTCTTCTGTGCAGGGTCCTGGGCCAGGCTGTAATTAACCACCTAGAGTCCCGTGTTGCTGATGAATAGCATTAGAAGTTGGGCTTTCCTTAAAGACCAGAATCAGCCCAGTATCTCACACCAGCAACCAGCCTGGGAGCCTCACAATGCGTAGTTGGGGAGTGGCAAGTCCCAGGACAGCTGGGCTCAGGGCCCTGGTCCACTGCATTGTGGGTATAACCCAGTCACATCCACTTGCTAGTCTCTCCTACCTGAGATCTACGGTACACTGTAATAGAGGCCCAGAGAACAAAGGTCATTGAGGACCTTCAGATAACCCTGAGGTGGAGAGGAGAGGGGCTCCTGGCTCTTAGCTCACCCTAGCAGCTCTCAGTTGGGGACCTCACAGCCTAGTTAAGAGAAGCAGCACTGGAAGGGCTGACAACTCTGTCCTGTCCTGTTGTGCAGCTCTCCCTCAGGTTGCTGACTGCTGATTTTGGTGCCATGGTCAATAACCCACACCTGAGCGATGTTCAGTTCCAGACAGACAGCGGGGAAGTGGTTTATGCCCACAAGTTTGTGCTTTATGCCCGATGTCCACTTCTCATTCAGTATGTGAGTATGCAGCTTTCCTCCCTCCTTCCCTCCCTCTCTCCCTCTCTTCCTCCTTTCTATCCCTCCATCTCTCTTACCCTTGCCCCAGAGTGTGGTTCCCCTATTGCCAGCATCGTTCTGCTTCTGTGGAGGAAAGGGAGAGGTGGCATAGCCTCAAGGCTGGGAAATGTCAGTTTTGGTTCTACTGAATGAACCCCACCTCCCTGAATTGTTTCTACTTTCCTCTATCTGCATCATTATAAAGGGTCACTGTCACTGTTTTCAAGGCTGATTTGCATGCTTAGTCTGTCCAGGGAAACTAACCAGCTCCCTGAAATCCTAACACCCACCCCTAAAATGATTTGGAAAACCAAGAAGTGCTGTGACTGAACCTGCAGAATTCTGGCCAAGATAATGCACAGTAGTGGCCCATGCCCTTTCTGGAGCATGGAACTCTGAGGCTGGAAATTCCTGGATCCCCAGATGGTCCATTTGCTGCAGTTGGTCAATAAGCCAACTTCTATCTACATTTTGTTTCATCTAGGTAAATAATGAAGGCTTCTCCGCCATAGAAGATGGGGATGAGACCCTGCGTGTGCTGCTAAGCAGTGTGAGCACTGAGGCCACCTGTGTGTTCCTACGCTATCTCTACACAGCGGACCCTGGTCTGCCGTCCCACCTGGTGGCTGACCTGGGCACCTTGGCCCGCAGGTTGGGATTGTTCTTCCCATGGACTCCCTAGTCTGTAAGAGATGGTGACAGGGTCAGAGACTGATAGTTTGGGGAGGGTTGTGCTGTAGAAGACTAAGGACTGAGGCCAGCAAAACCTTGAGTCCTATTTATATCATTTAGTCCCAAGTCCATGATCAGTGGCACCCCTCTCCAAGTCCTCATAGCCACATGGCAGTTGGAATGGATACCTGCCGGGCTGGACATTTGCAGGGTGGGAAAGACTGTCCCAGGCATGGGAAGAGGGTGACCCAAAGCCTTCAAATCTTACACACTGAGCTTTTTGATGGTCCCCATGAGAGTAGAACAGTAGCAGCCAGGCATCCTTCCCTCTGACCTGGCTCACAGAGCTCTGGAAGAAGCCTTGTTCCTCCTAGGCTGCGTCAGCACTCAGGTCCCTTGGGAGGGAATGCCTTGGCCCCAGGGGTTTGAAATGTGCTAATTAGGTTGCAGAGCCAACAAGTTAGTGGCCAGCTGGCCTCCCAACGAGCTGGTGTGCTGTGGTTCGTCTCAGGCATGAGGGCCTCAGAGCAGCATGAGTTGCCTGATTTTGCAGCCCCTCATTCCCAATCCCATGATCTCAAACTCAGTCTGATGTACCTCTGCATCTGCAGGAGCAAAATTAAAGAATCACGGGTTTCTAGAGCTAGTGCTGGGCTGGTTCTTGGGCAGGTGCGTGGGCTCCATCCTAGGAGAGTGGGGAAAAGCCACAGTGAGTTGCACTGTTGCTCTTCCTCTCAAGACTGCTCTGGCCACCCACCTGGCTGCCCACAGGCACCTCCATGCGGAATGGCAATGACTCACAGTGTTCTGTTGCAGGTTTGGTGTCAGTGACCTTGTTCGCCTGTGTGAACAAGTACCTGCTGTGATGGGTGTGGAAGGCGAATGCCAGGAAGAGAAAAGAGATGAAAACTGTGAAAGCAGAGAGGAGAATTTCCAAGCAATCTTGAGGTCAATGTGGACAGATGAGGAGGAAGAAGCAGAGATTTTATTGAAATCTGAAGAAGACAGAGAAAAAGTGAATGAAGCAGACATGGAAGAAATTTATGAATTTGCAGCTACTCAGCGAAAGCTGCTACAGCAGAAAAGAGCACCAGATACAGATGAAGAACCTGACCAGCCAGGAGAAGACAGTCCAGTTGCTGGACCTCCTCTGGCAAATACTCTGGGAAGCAAACAGTTGGAAAAGGGAAAACACTTAGAGCTTTTGGGGCCGGAAAAATGTAAGTCCCCAGTCAGCAGTGAAAATGCAAGGCACTCCCTTCTGTGGCCCCCAGGTGGGTGCTTAGACCAGGCAGCAGGTGCAGAGACGCGCCAGCAGACAGCACCAGAAGAGGCACCAGGCTCCAGCTCCTGCAGCCCTCCTGGGGCCAGCGAGGCTGGGAGACAAGACTTCCTTGTGCACTCATTTGAGGTCCCTGCTTATGAACGGGTCTTTTCGTCACCTCAAGCAGAATTTTCTAAAGTGTCCCAGATAACAAGTGAGCACCAGGAACAGGGTGACATTGTTAGGAAGAAAGAGATAGAGATGACCTGTGTCCCCATTCCACAGCCACACCAGTGCTGTCCCCCATCACGGCTTCCTGGTGGTAGGAGTCCCAGCCGATCACAGTGTCACCTTCATCACACAAGTGATTCATCCCCATCCACGCCTCAGTCACACAATGGTATTTCCATGGTGTCTTCCCCTAGCTCACCATCTCCAGCTGTACCAGCAAAGCAGGACAGTGGCATTCTCACAGGACTTAAGGAACCAGGCCACTGGAAAGGCAGAGGGTGTCATTCCGTATTGGAATGCAAAAATAAGGGTGTCCTGATTTCCCCAGAAGAATCTCTACCCATTGACCTGACACAGTCAATTCCTGACCCTTTGAGTATCACATCCCAGGATCCTCCCTCCCACCTGGACAGAGAGAATGAGGTCATCCTTTTACTGGATTCAGATGAAGAGTTGGAGCTAGAGCAGACTAAAACAAAGTTGGTTTCTAATGGTCCCTCAGAAGAAAGGAGTGTTCTCGAAGTCGGCCACAAGTCCCCTGAGCTGTTTTCAATCATCGATGTTGACGCAGATCAAGAGCATTTTCAGAGCCCCCCGAGGAGAGAGGCTGAGTTGCAGCTCAAGAGTGGGGAGGGACAGTTGGAGAATCAAGGTGCTGTGGGCAGGACAAGGACCTCCTGGCTGATCTCTGACCGTGAGAGCAGCCTCAATGAGGACAGTACCACAGATGCCTCCTGGCTGGTACCCGCCACCCCAGTAGCCAGCAGGAGCCGTGACTGCTTGTCACAGACCCAGATCACAAGCCTTAGGACCAAGTCTTCAGGGGATAAAATGGTGCATCCCTCATCCAGGGCCACTCCAGAAAACAGCCCAGTGTCAGAGGCCACACAGAAGTTCTCAGTCATCACACCCCTGATGTCACCCATGTCTCCAGGAGCTTCTGGCAGTGGAAGGCGGATCCACAGGAGCCCTTCCTGTTCCCAATCCAAGTACCACAAGCTGTCTTCCCCGAGGGCCTCGTGCCCCATGGCAGGAGGCCTCCCTGATTTCACTGGGCCAGTCCAGAAACTCTCACCAAATAAGGCAGCAGTGAGTGAAGTAGTGGAAGTTGGGGACAGTGAAGACGAGCAGGAGGTAGCTTCTCATCGGGTAAACAGAAGCCCCCTGCTGGACAGTGACCTCCCAATCCCTGTGGATGACTGTTGGAACATTGAGCCCCTCTCACCAATTCCAATTGACCACCTGAACTTTGAGCGCACTGGTCCCCTGAGCACCAGCAGTCCCAGTAAGCAGGCCTGGGAGCCTCTGGACAGTGGTGACTGCCACTCCCCAGGACTCCTGGGCAGCACCCCCATCCGGGCCAGTGGCATGGCCCGAAGAACGTCTCCAGAGCAGCCCTCAGGAGCTGGCTCCCTGGGGAGCAGCAGGCTGAGCTTTCTGAATCCAGCCCTCTGGAATGACTGGGACGAGGAAGGGCAGAAGTCTCCAGAGACCCCTCCTGCAGAGCAGACACCACCTGCCCTCCGAGCTCAGAAATCAGAAGGGCCAGAGAGACTGAGTGAGTAGTACTAGGGTCAGAAGGGGTCTTGTCTCACCTAACGGTGTGGAGATCCGGGTGATGGGAAGCGCTGCCTCACCTGGCCGGATGCTGCCGTGCCTTGCGATCCCCTTCACATGGAGGGAGACCGGCTGGCAGCAGGCATGTGCTTCCTGCACCGGCCTGCAGCCTAGCCAGGATTCCCCTGGGCGCTTGGTAAAAGTACGTCTTGGTGGACCCCCTACAAGATGCAGCTAGCACCCCCAGAGGTGACAAGTCTGAGCAGTAAGTCCCATTTGTACCTTAAGATGGGGGAAGAGTGGTTCCTCAGAAAGTTAAATGTCAGGGCTGGGAGTTGGCTCAGTAGTAGAGGATTTGCTAGTGTGCTCACGCTCCTGGGTTCCATCCCCAAAACAAAATACTTTGAACATAGAATTACCATAGGGCCCAGCAACTCCATGTTCACCTATCCAAAAGAATTGAAAACAGACTGAAACAGGTCCTTGATGGTACATGTTTGGAAGAGCACTGGTTACAATAGCAGGAAGGTGGAAGCAGCCCAAGTGTCTGTCAGAGGATGTGGTCCATCCATGTGGGGCGTGGCATTTGGCCATGGAAGGAATGAAATGCACCTGCTACAACTGTGACCCTTGAAAACATTGTACTAGATAATAGAAGCCAGACTTAAAAGGTCACCTATGAAATGATTTAGTTTCTATGAAATACTAATCCAGAGTGATGAAACAGGCCAAGGATTGCCTTGGGCTGAGGGGAGAGGGATGGGAGGGACTGCTTATTGAGTACAGTCTGCTTTAGGGTGAGAAAAATGTTCTGGAACCATGGTGGCACACACCTGTGATCCCAGCACTTGAGGGGCTGAGGCAGGAGGATGACTGTTGAGTTCAAGACCAGCCTGGGCTACATAATGAGTTCAAAGCCAGCCTGAACTACGTACGTAGCAAGACCCAGTCTCAGAAAAGAAACGAAACAAAAAACCAAAAAAAAAAAACCAGGTGTGGTCACACACACCTGTAATCCCACCACCAGGGAGAGGCTGAGGTTGGAGTATCACTGCAAGTTTGAGGCCAGCCTGGGCTACACAGTGAATTGAAGGCCAGCCTTTTTTTTTTTTTTTGAGACAGGGTCTCACTATGCAGTTCAAGCTGGCCTTGGGCTCACTTTTATAGCCCAGGCTGGTCTTGAACTTGCAGTGATCCTCCTGCCTCAGCCTCCCAAGTGCTGGGATTACAGGAGTGAGCCACCACTCCCGGCAAGAAATTTTTTTAAATATTCTGGAAGTAGATGGAGATGATGGTTGACCAATATTGTGTCCTAATGACACATTTTCTATGAATGGTTGACCAATATTGTGTCCTAAATGACACATTTTCTATGAATTTTCACCTCACAGAAAGGAAAACAGACTGGGCTGTAGCTCAGTGGTGGGGTATGTGCTTTGCATGGCCTAAATTTGATCCTTAGCACTTGAACAAAACCTCATAAATGGAGAAAGTTTGAGAGGCTGCAGGCCCTGTCCTTCCTCATCCCCTGGGGGGAAGAGCGTCACTTCTAGCCTATTTAAAGCACTCTGGTGGGCCAGGCACTTGCAGCAGGGAGGGGCAGGGCCAGCTGCCTTCTGCGGTGGGGACAGAAAGCAGCACTGAGGGTGAATGACTGCAACCTGGTGCTTCCTGCCTTCTTAAACCTTTGATGAGTTAGGCCACTGACAGCACTCAGCCTTTAAGGACTTCAGAGTCACCCAGAGAGTTTCTTAAAACATGCAGCCTGCCCCGCCCTGTCCCACACCAGAGCTTCTTAGGGGCCCCAAGCGACCCAGAATTTGCATTTCTCACCAGTTCTATGCAGGGCTGTAAAAACCGGGCACCTTGGTCTGAATCTGAGGTGGCCTTCAAAATGGACTCTGAAATATAAATAGTGATAATATTTATCATACAGAATTTATACTTGTGCATATGTTGTGTTCCTTTTTCATTTTTCTTGTGTGTAAATGTAGAATTGCAGGTGATATGGTGACTTGTTTAGCAGCCTGCTTTCCCAAGTCATTGCTTCATTTTGTCTCCCCCCAGCAGTGTGAGGATTCCAGCCCCCCGCCCCCCATCCTCGCCGACACTGCCTGTTTTCTGCCTTTCATTCTAACCATCCTAGTGAAGTGGCTGGGATTTTTTATTTGCATATCTTTGGTGGCTCATAATGCTGAGTATCTTTTCATGTGCTCATGGGTCGTCTGAATGTCTTCTTTGAAGACACCTGATAGATCCTTTCCCATTTTTATCTGGGTTATCTTTTTACTGTTGAATTATAAAGTACAGCTGTCTGAGTCTCCTTGAAAGGGGTCAGTGTTGTCCATTGTCTGAAGCTGTCACTGTACATGAAGACATTTTTAAATGTATTTTTGTTTAGTCCTGGGCAGGATTCACCCAGCAATAGTGGTGCTCAGGGCACAGACTGGTGCATGCCCTCTGTTTTCCAACAGAAGACACAGATCCAAACTGTGAAGGGGACATCACTGCTTTCATTGGGCAGAGCTGTATTTTTCTTGATGACTCTTGCAGGACCAGAAGTGGTCACAAATCCACCTCTCTCATGCTGACATATGTGCTTCCTCTGTTTTACCCAGAAGGTGCTAATCGGAAGAAAAACTTGCCCCCCAAAGTGCCCATAACTCCAATGCCGAGATACTCCATCATGGAGACTCCGGTGCTAAAGAAAGAACTGGACAGGTGGGTGCTCTTCTTCCAGGCTTGTTCGTAAGTGATCTTTTCCTTCCTTTGCATAACCAGGCTCAGCAAGTCTGGGCACAGAAGGATCTAGCATGTGGCTCTGCAAAGTCTGGTGGCTGCAGGGAAGTTCTGCAGTTTGCTCTGCAGGGTGTGCGTGGCCCCTGGGTGGTGGGGTGAACTGCTCGCTTCTCTGAGTATTGTTCCCACGTTTCTTGGGCTCCTCAGAAGTCAACAAATGAGGCTTCTTTGGGTTATGCACTGGGTGATAGGTTTCTGTGCCCTGTGTTGATGGGAATGGGACACCATCCATATGGTCTGAGTAAAGAGACCTCATTTTTAAAAGAATTTCTTTGCTTGCTTGTTTGTTTTGTTTGAGTCAGAGTTTCGCTTTGCAGTTCAGGCTGGCCTTAAACTCTCAGCAGTCCTCCTGCTTCAGTCTCCGGAGTGCTGAAATTACAGGCGTACACCACCACACCTGGCTTCTTTTTAAAAAGACTATAAAAGCTGTCACATCCTAATGAATACTGCTATTCACTTTGGGCACCCCACCAGCATGGAGAGCACTGCTGGGGGAACCCTTTAGGAATAGTCTTTTGTGTAAGCTTAGGTGGCATATAGGACAGATGTTAACCTCTGAATGCTCATAGAAGTTGAACGTCTCTGATTTGAATCCCACAAAACCATTTCTTACATCCCTTGGTCCTTGCTAATATGAAAATGGTGTGGAGTAGGTAAATGGGCCATACTGATGGGCCTGCATTTCATTTGTGTCTCTGGCAGGTTTGGAGTCCGTCCTCTGCCCAAACGCCAGATGGTTCTGAAACTGAAGGAAATTTTCCAGTACACTCACCAGACCCTGGAATCAGACTCAGAGGACGAGATCCAGTCCTCACAGGGGCACCGGGAGATACCTTGCAGCCAGACCCTCACTGAAACCGACAAGCCTTCCAGAGTGGGAGGCTGCACCCCATTTGAAGCCACTGAGGGTCCTAGCACCCAACAGTCTAAGGGACCTCAACATGGAAAGAAGCAGCGCAGCCAAAGCGTCCCACACCAGAGGAGCAGGCCACCAGCTGAGAAGCCACCTCCAGGCCCTGATGTTGTCACCCAGCTCCCAGCCTCTCAGGAATCTATGGCTGCCTCTATGGACAGTAGTGACAGCTCCTTTAGCTCACAAAGGTAACCGGATGGAAGCAGTAGCGTCAGCAGCACTGTGTGACCTCTAACCAGCGGGTCTGAGAATGGGTATCAGGGAGGCTTAATGTGCAATGTTGAAAAGCCCACTCCTGGGCTCCATCTGCAGGAAGCCCCGGCAGTTTAAAGGGCCATTCCCCGAGCCCCCTGCAGGCCTTCAGGATCTGTCTTCCTTGCACGTGGGCCTGGACTTCTGGCTAAGGGGGACCCCACCCAGGCTGCCCTAGCTGGAGAGCCCCAGAGCCACAGTACCCTGTGGGGGCACTGTCAGGCACATCCTGCTCCCCCGGGTGGTTGTCCTGGCCTGTGCCAGGCCTTGCACTGCCATGGAAACACTCCTTCCCTCCAAGGGGCTCCAGGTCTTGGGCTGGAGACAAAAGGTGTCACAAATGTCTGTGTTTTTCAGTTCCTCCTGTGAGTTTGGAGCAGCCTTTGAGTCTGCAGGTGACAATGAGGAGGACGAAGGTGCAGGGATCAGTGCATCCCAGGCAGCCAGCCAGGCGCCAGACACAGAGGAAGCTGTGAGATGTTACATCCGCTCCAAGCCGGCGCTGTACCGCAAAGTGCTCATGTACCAGCCACTTGAGTTGGCAGAGCTGCAGGCTGAGCTGAAGCAGGGTGGCATTCGCGTGCCCACGGGCAAGCTGCTGGACACTCTGGACGCCCTCTGCATTACCTTCACCACCGCTGCAGCCCGAAAGGAGAAGCTCAAGCAGAAAGGGCAGCAGCAGAGGGGCAGGAAGAAAGGGGTGCGAGATTGACAGCCCTGCCCCTGTAGCAGCTTGTAGGTGCCTACGCCCAGTACCCCTCACACCCTGGGCATCTGCCAGGAGGCCTGGCACCCAGCATGAGACAGGCTTCCATAGGCATTCTGGAGCCTTGGGACAATGATGGCCCTGACCCCCACTTCCTCCTCTGGCCTCCACTTTCTGGTGTGGCAGCTGGAGTATGTAGCCCTCTGTATGGACAGCCTTTCCTTCCCCCATCAGTGCCAGTCTGTCCCTTTAATCCAACAGGGCTCTATTCAGGAGTTCTTGAGGGACAGGGAGTCGTACCAGGTGACCAGCACAAGGCTGGATTCTGCCCCATCTGCCACTGTGTGTCTAAGCCCAGGTACAGCTAACTACCCATGAGTGTTCTGAGATGAACGTCAGGTCCGGCTTACCCCAAGCCAACTGGTCTGCCTTGCCAGCACATAGGCCAGTCTCAGCCACTGCAGCAGATCAGCCAGCCACAGTCTTCCTGTACTGCCGTGCTCCAGATGCAGCTCCTGGCCCAGCCATTCTGCCTAGACATTTGTCATTGTCACCAGCAGTCTAAAGAGGACCACGCAGATAGGCCCAGCACAACTCTGCAGCCCCCAGATCAAGCATGTGCTTTGTTGGTGGGTTCCATCCTGCATTGAAGCCTTTGGCGGTGTGGTGCTCACAGTGGGCCTCTGTATCCTGTGAACGTCCTTGTCTGTCTTAAATACAGCACAGCTGTTTTTATATGATGTGCAATAAAAACAAAAAACTTTATAAAAACCTAGATGTTATACTCCTGGCAAGCCCCAGGGTTAGGCCGCTTGCCTATTCTCCACAGCTTTCTCCGGTCTTTTTCCTTGGGGGTGCCAGGCTTGCTAGGTCCCTACTTCCCTTTGGTTCTTAGACAACAGGGTCCCACAGCATAGCTCCAGCAGCCGCTGCTCACGTGACAGTGGATCCACAGTCCCAGCTGTGCTGAGGGGTGTTATAAGTGTGTGGTGGGCCCCAGCTGGGCCCATTGGTCAACCTGCTTGTTTACAGGGTGAGGGCAAAGTGCTGCCTCTGCCATGAGCAGGGCATGTGGAGTGATCAGACTCTCCATCTAGCAGAGCAGACGGATACTGGCCTGTCTCCTGCCTAGCCTAGGAGTTGGGGCTTAGTGGCCTGAAGGGTGAGCAGTATGGAAGGAGGTGAAAGTGAGGCTTCTTGAATTTGTATTGTTCATGCTGGTTGTGACCAGGTACAAAGGACCTAGTCCTAGCTCATGTTGCCTAGAGAAGCAGATTAGACAGAAACCAAGGATTTATAGTCAGCTTTGATAGAGTTAAATACGGATTTAGAGCCGGGTGTGGTGGCGTACACCTTTAATCCCAGCACTTGGGAAGCTGAGGTAGGAGGAGCGTTGTGAGTTCGAGGCTGGCTTGAGCTAAAACGCGAGTGCAAGGCTGGCCTGAGCTACGCAGTGCAACCCTCAAAAAACGAGGGCTGGGAGTTTGGCTCAGTGACTTAAGTGCCTGTCTGACAGGCACGAGGTTGTGAGTTCAATCCCCGGTGCCCAAAAAAAAAAAAAAAAAAAAAAAAAAATGGATTTAGGCTTATTTTAAAAGGTCGAACCAGGTCTGGTGGTGCACACCTGTAATCCCAACACTCTGGGAGGCTAAGGTGGGGGATTGCTACTTTGAACCCAGTCTGGGTAATTTAGTGAGACTGTCTCAAAATAACAAGAATGAGGATGTAGCTCATTGAGGAAGTCAGGTTCAACACCCAGTACTGAAAAAAAAAAATTTTTTTTTTTCTTCTAAGGAGAGGTTGACCCTACTTACTCCCTGGAATGGACTGCTGAGGGACAATGAGATGAAATTATCAAGACAGGAGTCTCGGGACCTCAGATAGCTCTGCAGGATTTGTGGTCCAGACGTGTTTGTTGTGTACCCTGGGGTGGGGTGGCGGGATCACCCTCCTTGGAAGGGGTCATGACCCAGAAGAAGTTAGGAACCTTTAGGCTCCAGGCTATCCATTCCAGGGGAAAGGGTTAGAATAATTGAGCCAGATTAAGACCTTTTCAAGCGACCAAAGCAGGGGACAACGGGCCGGTGACTAAATCTGAGCCTGATCCTGACCTTGCTGAACTGGGTCTGCTTCCTGGGGCCAAAGGGGATAAGGATGAGCTGTGGCCAAGCGACAGAGCTCTGGCCCCAGAACCTGTGTGTGAAGTAACATTTCATTGTCCTCAATGAGCAAAGCAGCTGCTGCTTCCAGAGGAGAAAGGGAGTTAAATGAACTGCTGCATTAAAGGAACAGCCGTTATCAGAGATGTAGCCCTGTCCAGGGCCAAAGCTTTCCCCCTTTCACAAAAATTAGATGGGGCTCAGGGATGCAGCTTTAGGTTCAGCTCCTTGCTTGAAAAGGAAAATGACAGTGCAGAGATGCAGTGAGGGTGGAGAAGCAGGGTGGGCGGAGGGGCCACCTCCTGGGCAAGAGGGGAGGTTGCTCTTTTTCAAAAGCTTCCTACCTGCAAGGGGGATTCACGGAAGAAAGCCCTCAAGCCTGCAGCAGAATGCTCACCGGGCACAACTAGATTACCTGCACTTTCGTGTATGACCAGACTTCCAGGCCTGCCCACTTCCTGTGCCTGCAGCCTCAGCCGTAGCCCATGCTTATCTGAGCAGACCATATCCCCGCTCACTGGAGCAAGGAGCCGCTGGCCTGGGCAAGGCTCACTGAGAAGGAAGGCTCAATGCTGCAGCCGGAAGGAAGCCTTAGGCTGCTGCCGTGCCAGGAGGGGCTGAGGTCACTACCTGGCCTTCTGAGCCCACTCTGGGTGGATGGAAGTCCAGAGCGAAAACAGCTCTGGAGCCCCCTCCCCACCCGCCCCACCAGTCTGCCAGGAGCCAAGAAAGTGGCCCACCCATTCAACTCTGTGTGGGCTGGCAGATGTTCCCAGGTGGACGGGAGGGTGTGCCGGATGGTCCCCAAGATCCCTGCAAAGGAGGCTTTTCATCCTGCTCAGCATCCATCCACAGGGACGCTGCGGGAGGCAGAGTGAGCCTCTCTGTCTCCTTGCATTTGACAGACTCACCAGGCCCTGTGGTTTCCAATATCCTGCCGGTGGCCTGGTTTTAGGCGCCCGCGCTGCACCCTATGACTGGGTTGCAGCCATGGGTTCTGCATTCTGCCTGCCTGGTGACTCATCAGGGTCCTCAAGGGGCCCCTGTGGTGTCTGTGTGCTCAGAAAGCATTGCTGGAAGGTGAGGGGAGAAGGGAGGCAGATAGAGGGCATCACGAAGCAGCATTTCCAGGTCCCTCCCTCTCACTGTGCTGGAGAGGGAATGACAGTCGCACAGCCCTCCTGTGCTGACCCAAGCTTCGGTGCACCTCTAAACTCATTAGTCTCCTGCTCTGCAGCCATTGCTGGCTCCCATTTGGTTGCTGAGGAAAATTCAGACTCCGAGGCTCCTATCACTTGGCTGCCACCTTGTCACCTACTTCCCTCAGTGGCTCTGTATTCGATGGCTTGCTCCCTGTCACTGAAAGACATTCTGTACATTTCCTTTACTGTAACTTTACTCATGTTATTCACCCTGGGCCTTGTCCTTTCCCTCACATGCTTTCCTGTCAGTGCAGACCATCTGCTGGTTCACCTTCAGGGGCCACCCTTGACTTCCTGTCATGAACAGCCACATTCTGCTGCTTTGGGCGCAGGAGGCCTGCCTTCGGGGGCCTCTAAACTCACAGGAAGACATTGTGGGGTGCAGCTTGGCCAGAACGTGCCTGTGAGTGACAGAAAAGAGCAGCAAGAGGGTTAGACAAGTAAGGCAACGGCCAGAAGGTCAGAGAACCAGGAAGTGGGGGACAGCCTAGACTTTCTTGACACCCACTTGGATCCCTGACTACCTATCAGTTGATGAAGCTGTCTTCCTTTTTGGCAGGAAAAGGGTGACATGGCTGCAGCTTTGGCACTTTGGTACCATTTTCTGCTGAGCATCAGGCCTGCAAGGATGCTTGGTCTCACGATCAAGATGCCAACATGCCCCTCCCCTTTCAGATTTGTGGGGCAGTGATAAAGCCAGAGAGATGAGTGCTGGGTGCCCCAGCTCACTGATTCATCATGAGGCTGTTGGCTTTTGAATCAGACAGGAAGGAAGGCTGAGGTACAGCCCAGCACAGGAAGAGGTGAAGCCCAGAGCTGCAGTGACAGCCACTGAGCTTGGTGGGGCCTGCAGGAAGGAGCACACCCATCACCTTCAGCCCATCGTGGTCAGCATAATAAATTTCCCTGTCCCTTTGGGTTGTTTCCTTAGCCTGGGACAGATCCCAGGGTCTCAAGGTTTGGCTGACCAGCCACAGGACAGGGCACCTTGCTGCCTGTCATTCCTGGATCAGAGCTAAACTCAGGAGTGTGGAAATGGAGTCACCCAGCACCCCAGTCTCAGCATTCCCGTAGAAGCCACAAAACACCAAAGGTAAGTAGAGTCCAGGTGCCTCGGTATAGGTAGAGTGGGGAGAGGGTATGACTGGCAGGAAGAATAGAAACTTTAAGGCCTGAGCTGCTCTGGGCAGCAGGGAACTCCAGGAAGCTATCAAGGATTAGTATGAGGCAAACATGTGCTTAGGATGCCTCAGTTGAATGCCCTGCTCCCCAGGCACCAGTGACAGCTACCATGGCTGGAATCTGCAGACTCCACACCATCCCTCCTTCCTTGCTGTGGGACTCGTGCAACAAGCCTCCTCCTCTGCTCCCTGCCATAAATAGGGTAACAGCATCTGCTCCAGAGGTCATGGGATTCCAGGTCCAGTCACAGCTCCTGCCCTATAGATGCTGAACAAGGTTGAGGTGCACCACCTAGTCCTGTCCCAGCTGCACCCTCGAGTAAGATGAGGCTTGTCATTCTGAGGGGTAACCACAGAGGCCTTCTCAAATATAGGCCCTGCTGGGCTGGCTGGGCTGTTGACTGCAGGCTGCTCACCACAGCCAGACTCCTGGGCCCCAGGCTCCTCCTGGTTCCCACCCTGGAGGCATGAGCTTCCCTGAGCTGGGGATCCCCTTGTCTGTCCCAGGCTGCAGGCTGAGCACTAGGCTCCTGCCTGGGGTACAGGTCCACAGGCTCTGGCTGCTCTCCCCGGGGAGTCCGGGGTCAGGGTCGTTAGGTGCATCTAGAGAATAAGTGCTACTTCCTCCTGCCTTCAGGAAGGTTGCCCTTAGTGGGATCACCTCAGCCCTGATTCTTAGGCCTGGGGAGGGAATGAGGAGTCAGGACGACAGGGAACCCAATGAGCTGTGGCCAGCGACACAGGCAGCCCGGTGTTGGGCAGCAGCATGGAGGCCACACCCAAGTCCCCAAACCCAGGTGGGCAGAGCCAGAGCCAGCCACTCAGGAAGGGGCCAGTGGTTTCAAACTAGTACTGAAGCTCAGGGAGGGAAGCAGAAGAGAGTGTGACCTTGCTGCAGAGCCGAGGCACCTGGGCCTTCTTGGAGTCAGGTCAAAGCCTAGGTGTTGAACCTGAGGGACTGAGTCTGAGCTACACCTATACCAGGGAGGTTCTTCGATTCACCCTTCTCCACGGACAGAGTCTGGGGACCTGCCGTGGGACACCTGCAAGGCTCCCAAGGAGGCAGCAGTGGCCATTCACTGGTCCCTCTAGCCCTGCCTTGTCCACTATAGCTCAGGGCCTCTGTGGACTGACCTCTGGCCTTCAGATCCCCGAAGACAACCTGAAGCCTGTCTGTGCTGTCTTCCCCTCTGTGAGCTGCTTCCTTGCAGGCCATGGGCGCTGTCATGGACACTGTTCAGGGCGAGCCGGACTATCCCTCACCGGCTCAGAGGTGCAGCCTGTGGCCAGGCAGGGCATCCGGGATGCCGTCCCTGTCAGCCTTGGGCTGACCATTGGGTGGGTGGCAAGGAGCGGGTCTGGTCATCTTGTACCTTCTATACTGTCCTTGTAGGAGAAGGTGTCCCAGTTTGAAGAGGGTGAAGGCCTTATCTGAAAAGGGTCTGAGAAGAGTGCCAGATAAAATACGAAACACCTGGGAAATTTGAATTTCAGATAAATGATACATTTCATAGTATATCTCAAATATTATAAGGAATATATTTGTGCTAACATTCTTTGTTATTTATTTGAATTTGTCTTGTGTTTTAATCTGGTAAATCTGGCAATTTTAGGCCCAAGGGCAGTGGTGCAAGAAGGACATGGGGGTGATCAGGAGGGAGCCTCAACCTCAACACAAGGAGACTCACAGGGCACACAGGTGGGGCACTGGAGGGAAGCCACCCTTCCCAGGTGCCCCATGCCCACATTCACCTGTTGCTGGCTCTACCTCTTGTGCTCCTCCCCACCTCCCTCTGGCCCAGTGGTTCACACTTCTGGGGCTCCTGCAGACACCCGGGGAGCTTAAAACAGAGGCATATTGGGGCCCCGCTTCAGACTAGTGAGATCTCAGGGTGATCTGGCTCAAGCAGTGGCCTTCAGTTAAAAACAGTGCTGCATAGCCATGTATATATCACCCAGATCAATATGTAGGAATTTCCACCACCTTACAGTGCTCTGAAGGCCCCTTCCCCGACACACCCACCTCCAGGGAAACTGCTATTTTGCTTTGTTTTGCAGTGCTGGGATTGAACCCAGGGCTTTTGCACTGAACCAGATCTTTAGCCCTTTTTATATATTTTTTGAGAGATGATCTCATTAAGTTGCTAAGTTGCCCAGACTGGTCTTGAACATGTGATTCTCCTATCTCAGCCTCTTACAATGCACACCCAGCTGGTTTGCTTTTAAATACTCATAATGCTTCTTCTTAAGGAACAGACTTTTCACATTTTTGTTTGTATACTGCTGAGGATGGAACCCAGAGCCACAGGCATGCTAGACAAGTGCTCTACTACTCTCTCTTTCTTCCTTCCTTCCTTTCTCTTTCCTTCATTCCTCTTATTTTGTGTGTGTGTGTGTGTGTGTGTGTGTGTGTGTGTGTGTGGTGCTAGGGATTGAGTGCAGAGCCTCATGCATGCTGGGCAAGTATACTGCTACTAAGCTATGCTTCCAGCCTGACTTTCTTTTCTTCATGGTTAATATTTTTTGGTGTGCATTTAGCTTTTACCTAGTCAATGTTCACAGATATTCTCCTGCGTTTTTTCTTAAAGGCTGTTAGTATTCACATTTATATCAAATTAATATCTGCGTGTGGCATGAAGTAGAGCTCAAGGCTCATATTACCCAGGTGGACATTTCATTGCTTGGCATAACGGTTCCACTGAACTGCTGTGGAACACTATTGCAAAACAGGTGACCATGCTGATATGTCTGCCTCTGGCCCTCTGTTCTACTGTATTCATTGCTCTAGCTGCCTACTCTCCTGCTGAACATACTCTGCTGCTCTATAGTAAGTGTCAAAATTGTGCAGTGTGAGTCTTCAACTTTGTTCTCCTCTTTTAAAATTGTTTTGGCAATTTTGAGGTCCTTTGCATTTTTGCATATACCTGAGAATCACTTTGCCAATTTCCACCTGCTTTACCCTGCAAAAAAGTCTGTTGGAGCCAGGCGTGGTGGTGCACACCTGTAATCCCAGCACTTGGGAGGCTGAGGCAGAGGATTGTTGTGAGTTTGAGATCAACCTGGGCTACAAAGTGAGTCAAGGCCAGTCTGAACTGCATAGTGAGACCCTGTGTTAAAAAAAAAAGTCTATTGAAATTTTGATCGGGATGTCATTGAATCTATAGAGCAGTTTAGGGAGAATTGAGTAAAATAAAATTGAGTTTTGCAATCTATGAGCCCAGAGGAGGTCAACCCCTCATCAGGTGTTTTTAATTTTCCTCAGTAAGATTTTATAATTTTCAGAGTATGAGTTTTTCAAACTTTGATAAATTTATTTCTGGATATTTGCTTTTCTCATGATCCTTTAAAAATTCAGTTTTAATTTGATTATTGCCAGTAACAGAAAATACAACTCATTCTTTTTATGTATTGATCTTATGTCCAGAAACCCTGCTAAATTAATGGCTTTATGTATGTTGAACCATCCCTGCATCTCTTGTTCATGGTGTAAGTCTTCTTGGCGATTTGCTGCAGTTTGCTTGCCAGTATTTTACTGAGGATTTTTACATCAATGTTCATTATGGAAATTGGCCATAAATGCAGTACACCATATCAACAGAGCCAAGGTCAAAATTCATAATCATCTCAATAGATGCAGAAAATGCTTTTAATAAAGTCCAGCACCCATTCATGATAAAAAAGAAACCTTACAGAAATTTGGAATAGATGGTCTTTATCTCTATCTGATAAAAGTCATGTATGACAAACTAACAGTAAACATCATACTAAGTCTCTTTCTTAGTTGAGTCCTTCTCAGGTTTTGGTATCAGGGTAATACTTGCTTCCAGGAATGAATTTGGAAGTATTGCTTCCCTTTCAATTTCATTAAAGAGTGTGAGAAGCAGTGATGTTAGGTCTTTCTCTGAATTTCTTGTAGAATTCAGCAGTGAATCCATGAGGGCCTGGGTTTTTCTTTGTTGATAGGTTTTAAATGTATCTTCCATTTCATTTATTGAGTTATTTAGAATTCTTATATCTTCTGGATTCAGTTTTGGTAATTCATATGTATCTAGGAATCTGTCCATTTCTTGCATATTTTCCATCTTGTTAGAATACAAGTTTTCAAAGTAGGTATAGATGATTTTCTGGATTTCTGCAGGGTCTGTTGTGATTTCATCCTTTTCACTCCTAATTGCGTGGATTTGAGTCTTTTTTTTTCCTTTTTTTGTTAAGGTTGGCTAAGGGTTGTTAATGTTACTTAATCTTTCAAAGAATCAACTCTTCAATTCATTGATTCTTTGTATTTTTTTTTAGTCTCCAGTGTGTTAATTTCTGCTCTGATCTTTATAATTTCCTTCCTTGTACGAGCTTTTGGCTTAGCCTGCTCTTTTTTATAGAAGTTCAAGGTTCAACATTAAGTTGCTTATATGTGTTTGCTCTGCTTTCCTAGTATGGGTATTTACTGCTATAAATTTTCCTCTTGAGACAGCTCTCATCGTGTCCCACAAGTTCTGGTATGTTGTATTGTCATTATCATTCAACTGTAGAAACTGTCTAATTTCTTCTTTAATTTCGTCTGTGACCCATTGGTTGTTCAGTAGGATGCTGTTTATTTTCCATATGTTTATGAAGTTCTTGTGATTTACTTTGGCATGGATTTCCAATTTCATTGCACCGTGGATTGATAGTATGCATGGGATAATTTCAGTGCCTTTGCATTTACTTAAGCATGTTGTTTGAGCCAGTATATGGTCTGTTTTGGAGATTGTCCCATGTGCAGCTGAGAAGAGTGTGTATTCTGATGTTGTGGGGTGGAACACTCTATAGATATCTACTAGGTCTATTTGTTCAAAAGTTTGATTTAGATCTAATATTTCAACATTGATTTTTTATCTAATTGATCTGTCTTTTTGTGATAGTGGGGTATTAAGATCTCCCAATACAATTGTATTAGGGCTTATTTAATTTTTCATGTCCGTTAGTAATTGTTTTATATAGTTGGGTGCACTGGCATTTGTTGCATATATATTTATGATTGTTATCTCTTCCTCTTGGATTGTTCTCTTTATGAGGATGTAATGACCTTTTTAAATTTTTTTTATTTTAAAGATAGTAAAGTCTAACAAGACAAAACAGAACAAAGCCAATCAAAACAAAGCAGCAAAATTGGTGCAGAACTTCAAAGCAAGATACTAGGAAAACAACAATAGCTACCATAGTATATCTTGTTACCTTCACAATAATTGTCCATTCCATCAGGTATAGCAAAATCAAACCAAAAGCAAAACATAATAAAACCAATCAAAACAGAATATTGAATAAAGCAAAACAATCAGAACAAAGCAAAAAAGTGAGAACAATATTGGATTTCAAAGACCAGATAGAAGGAAATTCCCCATATTTGCTATATTGCATACTATCATTCTCCCAAGAGATGCTCAGACTGTTGACCCCAGGCCTGCAAAATCAACCAAACAATACAAACATTTAGTTGCTTTATGTACCTTAGTGGCTATCAACTCAGCTTGTCCTCCAAACCAGCGTGTTGCTGACACGGGGGCAGGGTGGTTGGTAGTTTTGATTTTCAGCCTGTGTGCCGGTAGGTTCACAGGAGGTGCTATCTGACTTTTCTCTTCCTGGAACCCATGTGGCTTGTGTGGCTTACCAGAAAGGCTGGCTAGTTGGCTTCTTGTTGGGTCCTCCCAGTCTCAGCCTGTAGTGAGCTTCTTTATCTCCTTAATCAGTCTTATTTGGAAATTCACTGCACCTTCAAATAGAATAGCTACCCCTGCTTTTTTCTGGGTTCCTGTTGCATGGAGTATTATTTTTCATCCTTTGACTTTCAGTATGAATTTCTTTTTGGATTAAATGTGTTTCTTGTATGCAGCATATTGTTGGATCTTGCTTCTTGATCCATTCTGCCAGTCTGTTCTTTTGATTGGTGAACTGAGACCATAAACATTGATGGTTATAACTGATATGTATTGAATTATCCTTGTCATGTTATTTTCCTGTTGCTGGCTCCCCCCTTTTTTCCTCTCCCTCTAATTGTTTTTCTTCCCTGGTGAATTCATTCTGTTGGGGTTCATGGAGCTGTAGTCCTTATTATCTCTTTCTAGAATGTTCTTCAGAACATTTTGGAGTGCTGGTTTGCTGGTCATAAATTTCCTCAGATGTTCTTTGTCATGGAAGTATCTTATTTCTCCATCAATTTTGAAAGACGGTTTTGTGGGATACATCAATCTGGGTTGAAAGTTGTTTTCCTTTAAAACTTGAAGTACTTCACTCCAAGCTCTCCTTGACTTGAGAGTTTGTGTTGAGAAGCCAGTTGTAATTCTGATAGGCTTTCCTTTGTAGATGATTTATTTTTTTTCTCTAACAACTTCTAGAATTTTATTCTTGGGTTGGATTTCTGGAATCTTGACTATGATATGCCTGGCTATAGATTTTTTTGATCATTGCTATTTGGAGTTCTATATGCCTCATTTATCTGTATGTCAAATTCTTTTTCTCTACCAGGAATGTTTTCTGTCATGATATCTGTGAACATTTTTTAAATGTCATTTGTGGTATCTCCTGCTTGTTCATTGACTCCAATTAATCTAAAGCTACTCTTCTTTGTCTCATCTATCAGCTGACGGATTGATTTCTCATGGTTCCTTGCTATTTTTGAGAAATCTTTCTTTTCCTGGTTGCTAACTGCAAACCTATTCCAATATCTGAGATCCTGTTCTCACATTGGCCTAATCTGCTTTGAATACTTTCAATGTTTTATTCTCCTAGATATCTACTTGAATCTGCTTTATGGATTCTATTGCTTTCCTATGCTGAACTTCCATAATTTTCTTAAACTCATCTATTTTTTTGTCTGTGTCTGCTCTAAGGTCGCTAAGCATGGTGTGTATTTTGGTAATCTCTGTAGTTATCTGAGAGATTATTTCTGATTTCATTTTTCCCTGAGCCTCACTCAGTTGCTTTGTTGTTTCCAGTTCAGAGAGACCTGGTAGGGGGACTGTCCCACCTCATTTCACCCTGGGTTTGCCTTTGGCAAACTGGATGTCTGGGGTTGCATTTTGATTAAGTGTCTTCTCATTTTATTTTTTATTTTTAGTTTAATTCCTGGGGTGGTGCTTGTAAGTTGCCTATGGTGGGTTGCTTTATTGGTAGTATTTAGGACCCTTAGGTGATGATTGCTTCTCTAAGGTATCTTTCAGGTGTAGCTGGCTTTTGAGTTTTGAGTGTGTTGGAAGATTTTACCTCTTCAGTTTGTTGGAGATGAGAAGCTGTTGTTTGTTTTGGCCTAGTCCCTGGTTCTTTGGCACTGTGCCACCATATGATCTGTGACCCTTAGTTAATCTCAGTCATGGGATACCAAGACCAATAGCTGTTTAGAAAGTTACAATTTTGGTTATAATGGTACCAATAGCTTCAAACACAGCCTAGAAAACAACAAACTGAGCAAACCCTTACTTTGCAACTTTTAACTGTATGAACTAGATTTGTGATTATATAACAAAATGCAAAACAAACCAGATAATTATATGCAATATGTAAGTTCATAATGTTGAGTCAATTTTGCCCTCAAGGTTTAAAATTTAAAATGGACTAAGGAGAAAATAGAGAAGTAGAAGAAGAGAAAGAGATTAGAAATAAGGTTGGAGGACAGAGTGGGACCAATTTGGGGAAACTGGTGCAGAATGCTGAAGGAAAAGACAAATTGCAGAGATAAAAGGAAGAACAGAACAGAACCATACCCACGAAGAGGTTAGGAACCACTTTCACATGTGTATAAAAACAATGGAGAAAGAGGGAAAAAAAGAGAAAAACAAACAGTCCACTTACAGGATTCTCTCTAGTTTCACTAGCAGACAACCTGTGGAGACAGAGTCCCAAATCATGGTGATCTATCCCAGCAAGCCAGCAGTAGCTTTTTGGTAGAGTAGTAGGTAATCTCAGCAGGCCTGCCCTGAGACCAGAGTCATTTGGCTTGCTGAAATCCAAGCAATTTCCATGGGTCTGAGCCCAGCTGGGAGCTGGGAGCTGCTAGATGAAGCCAGCAGCAGTTTTGGGTTCTGAGCTCAGCTGTCCCACCTCCAAAATGGCTCCTGGCTAATTGCTGTCTCCCTGTGGGAGGACTAAATCCCCTGCACTGACTGCCAGCCAGTGCAGTCCTCCACGTCTGCTGCTCCCCTCCACTGCTGTGTCTCTCTGCAGAGGCCTCTGGGGTCGCCAGCCATCACTGGGATCCCCAGGTTTGAACAGATCCTCTTGTGCAGTGAGTCCCATCTTAGGGTGAAGGTGCCGCCAGCTACCACCTTCTTCTTCCTTGAAGTTTTTCTTTTCATTCTCTCTGTGGGCTTCAGTTCGCACTTAAGATTCTTCCTTCTTGTCTTCCTCACAATGCTATATTCCAGCATTTGCATGGTAACTCTTAAAGAAGCTGTTTTCTTTGCTGCTTACCACTCCACCATCTTCCCAAAAGCCTCTCTTTTGTTTTTGTTTTTGTTTCTGGGGTTTTTTGTTTGTTTGTTTTTTGGGTTTTTTTTTTTTTTGTTGTTGTTGTTGCTGTTATTGTTGCTTTTTGAGTCAGAGTCTTGCTTTATAGTTCAGGCTGGCCTTTACTTCACTATGTAGCACAAGCTGGTCTCAGCAATCCTCTTGCCTCAGCCTCCCAAGTGCTGGGATTACACACATGTGCCATCACACCTGGCTCTTTCCCAATCTTGATACCTTCTGTTATTCTTTTTTTATCTGCTCTATTACACTAGCATAATAATCTTTAAAAATACCTACCATTCCCTGACATGGTGATGCATGGTGCAGTTCCAACTACTTGGGAGACTGAGGCTAAAGGACTTCTTGAGCCCAGGAATTTGGGGTCAGCCTAAAAATCATAGTGAAACTCTATCTAAAAAAAAAAAAAAAAAAAAAAAAAAAAAAAAAAAAAAAAAAAAAAAAAAAAAAGGCTGAGCACGTTCGCACACCACCTGCAATCCCAGCACTCTGGGTGGCTAAAGCAGACAGATCACTATATAAACCCATCCTGCTAGCTAATTTAGCCACTTCATGAAATCCTGTCATGAAATTTAAAAATTTGAAAAGGGATGGGGTTGTAGCTTAGGGCAAAGGCCCTGGATTCAGTCATATCAAAAAAGAAAGTAAGAAAGAAAAAGAAAGAAGAAAGAGAGAGAGAGAGAGAGAGAGAGAGAGAGAGAGAGAGAGAGAGAGAGAAAGAGAGAGAGAGAGAAAGAAAGGGAAGGAAAGAAAGAAGCTGATGAGGTTGCCTCTGGGAAAAGGAACTGAAATTTATATACCTTTATATTATTTAAATTTTTTGGTTCTTCTGGAGACAGGGCCTTACTATATAATCCAAACTGTCCTCAAACTCTATGCAGCCAAGCTGGCCTCAAAATTGCAATCCTCCTGCCTCAGCTAGGCAGGAGGATTGCAACCCCAAGTGCTAGGATTATATGTATGCACCATCATACTTGGTTTATTTAACTGTTTCCAGTGAGAATGCGTTACTTTTATAACTCTGCAAACAATTGTTAAATGGGAGAGGTGAAGCAGTGTTTGTTTACAAAGTTTGAGGAGTCAAAATTCACAAAATAAGAAACAGTTCCTTAATTTCACTATCATATATTTCCAGCTTTTTTTCCCTATAGTTAGGCAACACGGTATCCTATTATAATTGTCTTCTGCACCTTGACTTTTTCCCCATAAAAATACATCTTGAAAGCTGTATGATTCTATTGATATGAAATTCTAGAAGAGGCAAAACTAGTTTATAGTGTATAAATAGTGAAACAATGGCTCAGGCCTGAGGAATGTGATCAAGATAGACTGTAAAGGGGCATGAATAAACTTCTTTGAAGAAAAAAATGTTTGCTGTCTTGATTGTGGCAACTGTCACGTCTTGGCAAACTAGGGACTTAGCAGGACACTATCTCCAAGGGCCAAGACGTAGCTCTGTGCAGAAGCCCTGGTTCCGTTCCCCAGTACTGCCAAAAAAGCCTGCTGCATGTCACTGTATATAAATTATGCCTCAAAGAAAGTGATCAAAATCATTATGATAAGATATGATACACTGCCAGGAGTTTGGCTCAGTGGCTTAAGCGCCTGTCTGGCAGGCAAGAGGTTGTGAGTTTGATCCCTCGGTGCCACAAAAAAAAAAAAAAAAAGATATAATACACTATGGAATTCTTCCAGTTTGTCATATTGTTGGACTTACTATTTTTATGATCTCATAGTTGTAATGTAGAATTGGACCATGATTTATTTTACTAAACATTTTTGAATTTAATTTTTTCCATTTCAATTTCTTGCTGTTATGAACAGTGTTTCTGTGATCATTGTAGCCACATCTATGAGCACCTGTCTAATTATGTTTTTAGGACAAATTCCCACAAGTGGAGTTTCTAATTTAGAAGATATTTAAAGGCAATAGATAGTAGCAAATTAAGATCATAATTTGGGTGGGTGGCGTAACTCAATGGTAGAGCAGTTGCCTAGCATGCAGAGGCTCTCGGTTTGATCCCCAAAGGTACACAAAAATAAAATCTGTGAGTTTTGTATTAATGTATATGCCTACCAACAATGTATTAAGAGTCCTACTATCACCACATTCTCACAAAGGTAGCCTATGTTTCCATAATATTTGCCAGTTAGGTAAAAAAATGATAGCTCATTGTTATGTTTTTTTTTTCTTGATTCTCAGTGAAGCTAAACATCTTTCAAATATCTTGATAGTTTATATCTATGAATTATCTTTATCTTTTTTCTTTTTGTGTGTGTATCAGGGACTTTTATTCAATCATATCTTATTGGTACATTTTAGATACACAAAATGATCACATTTATCATAGAGAATTTGTACCTGCATCTATTTCTAGTTAATGTCTATTATTTGACTGCTTATTTCTCATTGCTTTGTTAAGAGTTATTTATATATTAAAGACATTAATCTCTTTCATGTAAGTTGTAAACACTGACTTCTTTTTTGTCTTTTTGCAACAGGGTCTTGTTATGCAGTTCAGGCTGACCTTGGGCTCACTATGTAGTCCAGGCTTCATAGTGTGCAAACAATTCTCCTGCCTCAGCCTCCCAAGTGCTGGGATTACAGGATTGAGCCATCACACCCAGCAACACTGACTTTTGGCTTATGGAGTTTTTTCAACTTTATGCAGGATATCTATTATTATTTTTTAGAAATATTTTAAGTATTTTATATTAGGTAATTATTTAAGTTTTTTATTAAATTAAGGCAAATCTGTTAGCTATCATCTTTATGACTTCTGAATTTTATGGCTTTTATAGTTTGTGTTTATAATTTTAACCCTTTAGTCCACCCAAAATTAAATTTTGTATTTAACGTTAAGTAGAGCTCTTAATTTTTTTCATAGGCTGGCAAATAGCCTTAAATGCATGTTCACTGGTTTGATATGTCACTTTTGTCACATTACCAAACTTCATTATATGTAAATAACATAAATATGTAGTTATGGGTAAGTGAAGTGGCACACATCTGTAACACTAGCACTCTGGAAGGCTGAGGCAGGAAGATTGCAAATTTGAGCCCAGTCTGGGTGACTTGGGAAGACTCTGCCTCAAAATAAAAACAAATTTTAAAAGATTGGAGATATAGCTCAATGTAAAGGCTCTGGATTCAGTCCACAGTACTGAAACAAAAAGCAGTTAGGTTGCAGTTAGACTCCATCTTTATTGTACTGATTTATGTGTAGATCCTTGTGCTATCCTGTATTATATTTATTTAAAATTTTTATTAGTATATGTTTCAGTACATAGAGATTATATTCATGTACACAACACATCTTAATTCTTTTTACTTTCCTTTCCCTTCCCCTTCCCCCTTCCCTTCTTCTCTAGATCTTTTCACCATTTGCAAAAGATCTATCTCCCTGATTCCTATACCCACCCTTTATTTGCTCTTTAAATTATTTGTACTTTCAGTTTTTCATATAAGAGAAATGTTATGGCTTGTATCTAGATGTCTCCCCAAAGCCTCATGCACTCACTGGTGGGCCTTTCTGAAGGTGGATGGATCTAGGGTATAAGAATATTGATTAAGAATGTGTGATAACTGGATTTGTTTTACTGATTAGTTTAGCATAGTTCTGGTGTGGATAGTGGGAAGACCCACCCTGGGTGTTGGTGGCACCACCCAAAGGGCTCGAAGCCTGGATAGGATAACAGTTTAGAAGGCTTGCTGCCTGCTGCTTCGTGTATGCTCTGCCATGGACTGTTTCCCCTCTCTCATGCACCTCTGCCACGCTTCCCTACCTTGGATCAACTATGGGCTGAAACCTCTACAAACTGTGAGCAAAAGAAACTTTTTTTCCTTTAACATGTGGATGTTGGGTATTTTGTCCCAGCAATGAGGACATAACCAAGATGAGAAACCATGTAATATTTAAACTTGTGTTTCCAAATTGTTTTACTCAATATTATCGTTTCAAGATGCATCCATTTTCCTACTAACGACTCAAATTTCTCCTTCTCTATGGCAAAGTAGTACTCCATTGTATATAAATGTTTTCTTTATCCAATCATAAGTGATGGACATATAAACCTCTTTCAAGATTTAGCTATTAGAAGCTGTACTGCTATAAATGTGGGTACGAATGTGTTTAACTTTTTGAGCAATCTCCCCACTGACTTCTATAGTGCTTGTACTAGTTTACATTTCCACCAACAGTGCAGAAGTGTTCCTTTTTCCCTACAACCTTGCCAGTATTTGTTGTTATTTGATTTTTTTTTTTTTGGCAGTACTGGGGATAAAACTCACAACCAGACAGGCGCTTAAGCCACTGAGCCAAACTCCCGGCCCTAGTTTTTTGAGGCAGGGTTGCACCATGTAGCTCAGGTCATTCTTGTGCTCGTGTTATGGCCCAAGCCGGCCTCAAACTCACAACGCTCTGCCTACCTCAGCCTCCCGAGCGCTGGAATTAAAGGCATGCACCTCCATGCCCGGCTTGTTATTTGATTTATTGATAATAGCCATTCTTTCTGGAGTAAGGTAGAATCAAATCTCAGTGTTGTCTTAATTTACATTTATGTAATGGCCAGTGATGTTGAACATTTCTTCCCGTATTTGTTGGCCACTTGTGCTTCTTCTGAGAAATGTCTCTATTTCTATTGCCCATGGGGGGGGGGTCTTTTTATTTATTTATTTATGTATTTATTTACTTATTTATTTTTATTTTAAAAAGATTAAAACCAACCAAGCAAAACAGAATAATACCAAACAAAACAAAACAATGAAAGCAACACAGGACTTCAAAACAAGATAATAGGATATCAACAATGACTACTATCTTGTTATCTTCAAAATAGCTGTCCAGATTATCAGACATAACAAAACAAAATAGAATAAAACAAAAAAAAACAAACCAAAACAAAACAATGAAAATGATACAGGAGTTCAAAACAAGGTAATAGGAAATCAACAATGGCTACCACAGTGCATCTTGTTATCTTAAAAATGGCTTCCCAGACTCTCAGACATAGGCATGTAAAATTAACCAAATGATACAAGAACTAAGCTGAAATGTCTGTGTCTCCTGAACTTGTTCAGGGTGGGCTGGAGGTCTGAGATTGTATTTGTCTTTGTCTTGACATTTTCCTGTGTTTCTCTGAATCAGTCCATTGCTGCATCCTGGGCATTTCCTGCGTTGCTTGCCAGTTCCTTGGGTAAGGACTGGGTCAGGCACCTGGGTTCCTTCAATCCGGGGTTCCTGGAGTGGCGGAGAGGTATGGGGTGGTGGTTCACCAATGGTTCCTCGATGGTGGCAGAACCTCAGGGTGTTGCTTCTTCTCCAGGGCCCCGGCAGGATCACCACATCACCAGGGCTTGCTGGACCAGAGCCTCAAGATGTAGAAAAAACCTGTATCTTTCTTATCCCTTCTGTGGTTGATGGGAAAGTTACCCTTGATTTTTTCTGGGTGTCTGTCAAGTGAAGTATTGTTTTTTTCTCCTTTGACTTTCAATCTATGAATTACCTTTTGAGTTAAATGTGTTTCTTGTATACAGCGTATTGATGAATTTTGTTTCTTGATTCACTCTGCCTGTGTTTCTTTTTATTAGTGAACTGAGGCCATTTACATTAATGGTTGTAATTGATGTGTATTGGCTTGTCTTTGTCACGTTATTTTCCTGCTGTTGGTTCCATACTTTTCCCATCCGTTTAATTGCTAGCATAGTTCTGTTTGATGATTTCTTTCTGTTGTTGTTCTTGAAATTGTGGTCATTTTTATCTCTTTCTAGAATATCTTTCAGTACTCTTTGTAGGGTTGGTTTGGTGGTCATGAATTTCTTCAGTTGTTCTTTGTCATGGAAGTATATTTCTCCATTAATTTTGAAAGATAGTTTTTTAGGGTACATCAACCTGGGTTGAAAGTTGTATTCTTTTAGGACTTGAAATACTTCTCTCCAAGCTCTTCTAGACTTGATGGTTTGTGTTGAGAAGTGTGCCGTGATTCTGATGGGATTTCCTTTGTAGGTGATTGGTTTCTTTTCTCCAACAGCTTTTAATATTCTGTTCTTGTGCTGAATATCTGAGATCTTGATTATTATATGTCTGGGTGTAGATTTATTTTGGTTATGGTTGATGGAGTTCTATATGCCTCACTTATCTGTATGTCAGGTCCTTTTCCCATGCTTGGGAAGTTTTCCGCTATCACTTCTGTAGATAGTCTTTTTGTGTCATTTGTGTTGCTTTTTTGTTGACACCTACCAATTTTAAATTAGTTTTCTTTGCATCGTCTTGCAGCTGTTGAATTGTTATTTCCTGGTTCCTTGTTATTTTTTAGAGCTCTTTCCTTTCACAACTGCAAGTTGCAATCTTGTCTTCAAGGTCTGAAACTCTATCTTCATTTTCATTCAAGAGGTTTTGCTAGCTTTCAATGGAGTTTTTAATTTCCTGGATGTCTCTTTGAATCTGTTTCATGCATTCTAATTCTTTACTATATTGTTCATTCAAGGTTTTCATCATTTTCCTATGCTCCTTTTTTAAAAAAATCTATGTCTTCTTTAGATATGCTCAGCAATTCTTTCATTATGGTTGTCATTTCTTCTTTTACCCGAGATATTATTTTTAATCCGATTTCTTTTATGGCCTCACGAACTTGTTTCTTTACTTCAGTTGCTATCATTTCAGAAATCTCAGGTGTGTAACTTCTAGTTTCTTCAATGTCTACATCTCCTGGACTTGTTCTGTGTGGAATGGAGGTATGGGATTGCATTTGGCTCCTTTGTCTTGACATTTTCCTGGGTTCATGCAGAGCATCTGGTTGTGGGGTTCGAGGTGCTTCCCACATTGGCTACTTCCCACAGTGTAGGGGAATGGGTCAGGCACCCGGCTCTCCAAACTTAGGTTCCTGGAGAGGTGGTGGGGCACAGGGAGGGCTTCTCCAGAACTGTGCAGCTACACTGAAACTTCCCCGATGGCAGCAGGTGTACGGGTGCATGACTGGCTGCTTCTCTTGGCCTGTGCTAGCTACTGGTGGGAAGGTTCCCCCAATGGCAACTGGGTCTTTTATTTTGAGGAGTTAATTTTTTTTGAGTTCCTATATATTCTAGATGTTAGTCCTCTGTCAGGAGTAGATGGAAACATTTTTTTCCCATTCTGTAGTTTGTATCTTTATTCTATTGGTTGTTTCCTTTGCAGAAGGCTTTGATTTGATATAGTCCCTATCTTAGTTACTTTTCTCATTGCTGAGACAAATACCCAGCACTCACAAGTTAAGGGAGAAAAGGTAGCTCATAGTTTGTAGTGGTTTCAGCCCATGATCAGCTGGCTCCAAGGTAGGGTGGCTTCACAGAGGACAGCAATTGATGGCAGGCAGAAGACAGCAAAAGTAACATGGGAGGGAGAGGGAAACAAGCCTTTTTCTGCCCCTTTTATCTTATCCAGACTGCTAGGTTTAGGTTGGTGCCAATCCACTCAGTGGACTGATCCAACAATCACCCACTCTTAATCCCAGCACACTTAATCCCAGCAATGAACCATGAATCAATCACAAACTAGATTCAGCTATCTCTGAAAAAACCCATCTAAAAGTGCATGAGACTTTGGGGGGACATCTAGACACAAACCATAACAGTCTCATTTGTTCGTTTTTTATGTTGCTTCTTGTGCAGTTGGGATTCTGTTTAAAAAGTCTTTATCTATGTCTATGTCTCCCAAAGTTTTACCTATTTTATCTTCTAGCAGACTGTTTCTGCTTTTTTTGGGTGTGTGTGGCACTGGGAATCAAATTCACAACCTTGTGCCTGTCAGACAGGCACTTAAGCCACTGAGCCAAACTCCCGACCCTAGCTTTTTGAGACAGGGTCGCACTAGGTAGTTTAGCCAGCCTTGCGCTTGTGTTGTAGCCCAAGCCGGCCTCGAACTCACAATGCTCCTCCTACCTCAGCCTCCCAAGTACTGGGATTAAAGGTGTGCGCCACCATGCCTAGCTTATTTCTGTTTTAATATCCAAGTCAATAATCCATTTTTATTTTAGATATATTTAATTTAATACATGGTGATGTATATATGCAGTAATCTGCATGTGTGTAATCAGTTTTCCCAGCACAATTTGTTAAAGAGGCTATGTTTACTCTAGCATATATTTTTGGCCCCTTTGTCAAAGATTAGAGGGTTGAATGTGCCTGGGATTTTTTCTGCACTCCCTGTTCTGTCCATCTATCCACATGTCTGGTTTGTTTTGTTTTGTTTTGTTTTGTGAGACAGTGTCTTACTATGGCAGGCTGGCCTTGAACTCGCTTATGTACTCCAGGTTGGCCTCGAACTCATGGCGATCCTCTTGACTCAGTCTCCCAAGTGCTGGGATCACAGGTTTGCACCATCACATCCAGCTCAAGATTATAGTCTTGAGGTGCATTCATTTCCCTAAAAATGTCTCAAGTTTATCCTTTTTGGCAAAGTAGTACTTCGCCATAAAGTACTACTGTGGAGTAGTAATACTAACTATGGAGAGTAGTACTCCATTGTACACAAATACCACATTTTCTTTATCCATTCATCTACTGGGCACATAGGCTATATCCAAGGTTTTATAATTTTTTTTTTTTTTGTGGCACCGGGGATTGAACTCATAACCTCGCGCCTGCCAGACAGGCACTTAAGCCACTGAGCCAAACTCCCAGCCTCAGGGTCGCACTATGTAGCTCAGACTGGTCTTGCACTCGCATTGTAGCCCAAGCCAGCCTCGAACTCATGACGCTCCTCCTACCTCAGCCTCCTGAGTGCTGGGATTAAAGGTGTGCGCCACCATGAGCGGCTCAAGGTTTTATAAATTGTAATGCTATAATCATGGCTATACAGGTATCATTGTGGTATGATGACTTTAACTGTTTTGGGAAGAGACCCAGAAAGGATGCAGCTGAGTCAAATGGAACCTTTAGTTTTAGTTTTTTGAGTAATCTCCATATTGGTTTCCATATTGTTAGTGCCAATTTGTACTCCCACCAACAAGGGAAAAGTTTCCTTTTTCCTCACAACTTTACCAGCATTTGTTATTGGTTGATTTCTTGATGCTAGCCATTTTTTCCGGAGTGAAGTGGAATTTTGGTGTTGTATTAATTTGAATTTCTCAACTGACTAGAGATGTTGAATATTTTTTCATGTGTTTATTTGTGATTTGTACTTCATCTGAGAAGTATATATTCATCTCAGATGCCCATTTTTGGATTGGGTCTTCAAACTTGAGCTGTCAGATTTGTCTGAGATATATATATAATCTGGCTATGTAATTCAGGCTGGCTTTGAACTCACCGTGTAGCCCAGGCTGGTCTTGAGCTCACAGTGATCCTCCTGCCTCAGCCTCCCAAGTGCTGGGGTTAGAGGCATATACCACCACTAAAAATTCAGCCAAAAACTTTTTTTTGTACCAGGAGGGATCAAACTCACAACCTCACACCTGCCAGACAGGTGCTTACACCACTGAGTTAAATCCCTGGCCCTATTTTTTTGAGACAGGGTCTCACTATGCAGTTCAGGCTGATTTTGAACTCATTTTGTAGCCCAGGCTGGTCTGGAACTCACAACGATCCTCCTGCCTCAGCCTCCCAAGTGCTGGGATTACAGGCATTCACCACCACGCCTGGCAAAAAACCTTTTAATTTAATGTAACCTATTTTTTTAGGATTTCCTGTGCAACTGGGGTTTTGTTCATAAAGTCTTTGCCTATACTTGTGTTTTCAAGAGTTTTACCTATTCTATCTTCCAGAATGTTGTGTTTCTATTTAAATATTTTGATCTTTGATCCTTTCCAATTTTAGTTTAGTACATGGTGAGAGAGAAGGGCCTAGGTTTAATCTTTGGCATGTGGAAAGCCAGTT
>RJWM01018201.1:0-41324 GCA_004363535.1 Dasyprocta punctata | reverse complement strand
TGAAACTATACTACAAAGCTACTGTGATAAAATCAGCATGGTACTGGAATCAAAACAGACCTGAAGATCAATGGAATAGATTAGAAGATACAGCCACAACTACAAACACACTCAGCCACCTCATCTTTGACAAAGGGGCCAAATATGTACATTGGAAGAAAGACAGCCTCTTTAACAAATGGTGCTGGAGAAACTGGCTCTCTATATGCTGTAAACTAAAACTAGATCCATGCCTATCACCATGCTCTAAAATAAAGTCAAAATGGCTCAAAGATTTGAATATAAAAACAGAGACACTAAACTTACTAGAAGACAGAGTAGGTAAAAATCTTGACGACATAGGAGTAGGCAGAGAGTTCATGAACAAAAATCAGATAGCACGGGAAACATTTCCCAGAATCAACACCTGGGATCTCATCCTACTAAAAAGTTTTTGCATGTCAAAGGAAATCTCCAACAGAGTGAAAAGAAAACCCACAAACTGGGAAAATATCTTTGCCAATTGTCCATCAGACAAAAGACTCCTATCTAAAACATATAAAGAATTAAAAGAAATCAGGCCCCTAAAATTCAAGGACCCAATTCAAAAAATGGGCATCTGAGATGAATACACACTTCTCAGAGAAAGAAATACAAATGGCAAATAAATATATGAAAAAATGTTCAACATCAATGGTCATTCGGGAAATGCAAATTAAAACAACGCTGAGATTCCAACTCACTCCAGAAATAATGGCCAAGATTAAAAAATCAACCAACAACAAATGCTGGAGGGGCTGTGGGGAAAAAGGAACTCTTCTCCACTGTTGGTGGAAGTGTAGACTGGTGTGGCCACTGTGGAGGTCAGTGTGGAGATTCCTCAAGAAGCTAGGATTGGAGATCCCATTCAACCCAGCTATACCACTTCTGGGCATATTCCCAGAAGAATTGAAAACATCATACCACAGTGATATCTGTGCACCTATGTTTATAGCAGCCCAATTTGTAATAGCCAGATCTTGGAAACAACCCAAGTGCCCATCAATCAAAGACTAGATAAAAAAGATGTGGTATTTTTACACAACGGAGTACTACTCAGCTATTAAGAAAGATTGCATTGAGACCTTTGTAAGTAAATGGTCATGACTTGAGACCATACTCGTAAGTGAGATAAATCAAACCCGCATGTGAAAATACTGTATTGTCTCCCTAGTGTAAGAAACGGAAAAGTATATATGATCCAAAATCTATAGTAAATACTACGTAAGGGTGAAGAACAGCTCAAAATGCAAGAGTAACTGGGAAGGGAAAAGGCGGGAAGAGAAAAGGGAAGAGGAAAAGATATAAACCTGTATATATGTATATGTAAGATAACTAGAATGAACACACTCTTGAATCTATTCGTTGTTGAGAAAGAACAATTAATGCTCATATGATTAGATTGATTTTGCATGTCTATATCTGTTAATATAAGTAACCATTTTAAAGATAACGATGCGCAATGTTGCAAGCATTGTCAAGTTTCTGTCATCCGATCTTGTAAATCTGCAATGTTACTGTAGTGTATTTACTCTAGTCGTTTGTCTCTTTTGCTTGTTGTTTTTGTTTTATATGTCTTTTTTCTGGTTTTTTTTTTTTTGCTAAAATAAAAAAATTTAAAAAAATTAAAACACTGTGTGCTATAAATAAATAAAAAGATATCTCATGTTTATGTTCATGGATTGGAAGAACTAATATTGCTAAAATATCCATCGTACTCAAATTGATTGATAGATTCAATACATCTCTACCAAAGTAAAATAACATTGTTTTCATAGAAATAGAAAAAAATCCTAAAGCTCATATGGAACCGCTAAAGATCTCAAATAACCAAAACAATCTTGTGGGAAGAGGGGCTGGAGCAAAATATCACACCTAAAATGAAAATAAAATACAAAGCTATAGTAACCAAAACAGTATGGCAGTGGCATAAAAACAGACACAAAGCAATGCAACAAAACAAAAAACTCAGATATGAATAAATGTATCTATATTTAACAGATTTTCAATGAAATTACCAAGAACATACATTAGGAAAAGAAAAGTCTCTTTAATAAAGTATTGGGAAAACTTTATAGCAACATGTAAAAGAATGAAATTAGAGTCTTGTCTCTTACCAGACAAAAACACTGTAAGACTTGGAACTATGAAATTACTAAAAGAAAACAGGAAAAACACTGCATAATATTGGCCTGGGTGAGGACTTGTTGGATAAAATCTCAAAAGTAGCGATAATACATACAAAAACAGATAAACTGTATTACATCAAACTAAAAAACTTCTGCACAGTAAAGGAAACAAAGTGAAGAGATAATTTACAGAATGGGAAAACATTTGCAAACTTACACGTCTCACAAAGGATTAATATTCAAAATATATAAGAAATTCAGAACAACTCAGTAACAAAACAAAAACAAATCAATAAATAAGACTTTACATAAATAATTTTAAAATGGGCAAGAGACCTGAATAGACACTTCTCAAAAAGATACAAAGACATGGACAATAGGAATATGAAACAACACTCAACATCACTAATCTTTAAGGAAATGTAAATCAAAACCACTATATTGCCTCACTCCAGTAAGACTATTATAAAAAAGACAAAAGGTAACAAATGTTGGTGAGGATGCAGAGAAAAGGGGAACCTTTGTACAGCATTTGTGGGAAAGAAAATTAGTACAGCCTTTATAGGAAATAGTATAGAGGTTCCTCAAAAAATTAAAAACATAACTACGATACATTCCAGCAATCCCACTATTAGGTATATAATCCAAATGAAATCAGCAGGTTGAAGAGATAGCTGTACTCTCATGTTTATTGTAGCAGTATTCAAAACAGCCGAGGTTGTAACTGTACTGTCAATGAATTAGCAAGTAAAGAAAATGTGGAAGTGTGGATTGGGGAGAGTCAGGATGGAAGCTAAGTCCCCCGCTTGTGAGCCAGCAGGAGCACACACCTGGGAGAACAAGGAAGGAAGCTAAGCCCCACCTGTGACACAGGCTGGGGAGAGGAGAAGAGCCCCCCACCCCTCACTGTGAGCAACCAGCTGATTTGGAGGAACTGTATGGTTTGATTAACTTTGCAAGCCTCGAGATGAACAACTATTTAGAAAACAACAATATGCAATTATAGTAACTGTTGCAGATTTTCTGCTGTCTCATGGCTGATTGGATTCATTTCATTGCTTTGTTTCATTCTCTTTAAAATTAAATTGAAGAAGAAAAAAAGAAGAAAATGTGGCACATCTACCCCATATAATACTATTTAACCATCAAAATGACTGGAATCCTGGATGAACATGGAGGATACCATGTTAAATGTAATAAGCCAGGCACAAAAAGACATACATTACATGATCTAAATTTTAAGACAGCTAGTCTATAGCCACATGACTACAGTTAATGATGATATATTATATTCCTGAAAAATGTAAAGATAGTGGATGTTATGTGCTATCACCACAAAATCTGTAACTATATGAGGTAATACATTTTGGTAATTAGCTATATTTAACAATTTCATAATATATATGCATCAAAATCTGTTGTGTAATATGAAAATACACAATATTATCTGTCAATTAAAAATAAGTAAAAATAATATAAAATTCATGTGAATTAAATATATAGAGATATTTATATGCATAAAATCTGACACATGCTGATTAACAAAGGTTCAGGGTTTTTTCATTTATAGACTAGTATTCTCTGTGTTCTTTGGAAAATATGAGATATGATTACATGTACTGACAGGAAGAATGAACATCAGGATGTATTATTGTTGACATTAAAAAATAAAGCTACAAAGTATTGATGATGCATATCCTTTTTACATAAAGCATGCATTTTATGTATTATATTTAGTATTATCAAATACTATGTATAGGAAGGGATGTGGAAGACATGCTTTACTTTCTATAGTTCAGTATTATTTACATGTTCTTAACTACTGTAACTTTCATAGTTTTACTTTAAATGTTAACACAATTTAGGTTAGAAAAAACACGCCAGAACAACAACAACTGACTTCTCAGGAAAAGATATGTGGAAGAGTGGTGGGGGAAAGTTTTATTTCAGTCCTTAGAGTAGCTGAAGATAGCATACACAATTTATTCCCAGATTTATATTTGGATTCTCTAAGTTAGATGCTTATGAAATTACGACTTTAAAATATCACCAAATACTGTTCAATTTCTCTGCCAGCTAGCTAGTATAGAACAAATAAAGTTATTCCATGAAATGTAAATGAACTCAGCACATTAGTATAACATATTTAATTCTATAGTTTAATAAAAATTTTCTACTCGCACAGGAAAACAATATTCTGACACTGCTGAATAATTATTTTTAAATTTACATTACCTAGCTATCCGGTATGACATCTGTCTTTCATGATCCAAAATGTACAACAGATATTGTGAACTGGGAAGAAAATGTTCAAAAGAAAAGACAAACTGTGATGGGGAAAGGGAAAAGGAAGAAAGGGAAAAAAATACATATATAAATACAAGAGAATTAGGATAATTATATAGCTAGCTTCTATTTGTTCCTTGAAAAGAATGTTTTGTGCTAATATTGTTTAGACAAGATATCATGCCTATATCCTGTACTCTGAATAACTACTAGCAAGACAATAATACGCAATGTATCAACTATTGAAACTGTCCTACTAACTTCTGCTTTGAAACTGTTTTATTATCTTTCTTTCTCTTTAAAATTAAAAAAATTGCTCTCCAACTTATTACATTTTATAAATATTGATGTGTTCTTTATTATTGAAAGCACTCTACATATTTCCTCCCAACTGTGTCCACTGACAGTTTGAAATAAAATTTACTTTCGTAATTACAATCATGATGTAGGTCTTGGAATGTATCTTTGGCTATATTGGGGCTATATTTTGGCATTTCACTTCTAAAACAGTATAACTCCATATATAGAGTTCTTTCTATTGGAAAAGATTCTTAGGAGGAACAGAAGGAAAGAACTCTAGGTAAAATATTATATTCTGTCAAGACATTTCAAGAAATCCCTTTGATACTGAGGTGACATTTTAAATGTATTCAAATGGCAGTTTTACCTTATGTTCAAGCATGAACTTATGTTCAAAAACATATTTTTAGCTGAGATTGGAATTATCCCGTTAGTAAAAGATAATACAAAGGACAATTTAGATTTAAAACTCTTACTGAGATTGTAAAAATGAAGTGAAAAATAAAATTTAAAAATGAAGTTACTTACCTATTGTTTATTCAATGATTAATCAATGCTAGTGGGAGTTTAAATCCTAATTTTTATATTCTTATAAATTAACCATTCAATAAACAATATTATTGCTAGCAACATCAGTATCCTGCAGGTATGCAGTACTTTATATTTTTCCAAGCAATTTATGCCTTCATCATTCTATCTTTTCACAGAAATTTTAGGTGAAAATATACAAATTACTGGACTTTCAATAATTCACGTAAGTATAGGTATTTTAGTTCCTCATTTTGGTAGAAATAAGGAAATAAGAACACATCATTGTGTTCTGCCAGCATCTGCCTCAGTAATTTGTACTGTAGAAGTATAACACATGACAATAAGTAAGAATGCAGGTACTTTTAAATAGCTTTTGGGGAAAACTTTCTTACAGTTTTTAATTCTTTACCTCCAAACAAAACTTCCTTCCATGATTCCAAACACAGAATAAGAGTATGGTTTTCTACTGCCAATTAGAATTACACTTGGTCTTCAGTTATCATTCATGCCATTATTTTAGAAAGTAGTCAGCTCAAACCTAAGTCATCACTTGCCTGCCCAAATGGCAAAGCATGTACTTCACACAAGAAGTTGCACATGAAGCTTTGTTTAATGCCTCCATTCATGGCCTTCTCCATTCTTCTCTTTATTTTTTCATTTGGCAATGGAATCGATTCTGCTAGGGATCCTCTGAGGAGTCCTGCAGAATGTACCTCAGAACTGAACATCTCAGTTGAAGACTGTGTCATGGGGAGTTAATCTCCCTGGACATTCAGGGAATTTGTACTTTTCTAAACTGCTGAGAAACCTCAGGGAAGAAAGTGAAACAAAGGACACAGTTTCCCTCCAGTTAGAATTGAAAAGGTGTTGCCTCCCTAGCTCTATAATAAAATAACTATTATAAGGCAGGACACAAAAAAGTGTCCAATGTACTGACAGAATTTCTGTATATCTATTACTTATGCCACTTTCACTCTAGAAAACAGCAAGTAATCAGCTAGAATAGACCCTACAAAAAGAACTCAATAGGAGAAAAACAAATTAAAAAGTAAAATGATAACTTAGTAAGTAGAATGCTGATAATCGTCATTATGATAAAAAAACTTACTTATTATTATAGTGACACATTGTTTAAGAAATAACTGACATATATTAAAAATTCTGGAGGGATGCAAAAGTGTATTTTAAGGCTGCTAAATGTTTCACAATTCATCTTTTAAAAGACCAAAAAACCAATCAGCCACTCAGCTTTAATTTATTAACTGTCTGCTGAGTAAAGCACATTAAATTTGACACTATTAGGAAAACAAACCTCTACCATAAAGGAACATGAAATTTTGACATGCAAACAAAATTCATGTGAAATACTGGGGAAAAAACACATTTTACAAAGCAATACAATAATAGGAATCTTCAGATGAATGAATATATTTACTTAATACATGAGTCAACTGAGCAACCCTAGGAAGATTAATTAAGAGGGGAAAGAAAAAGAATCAGGAAATCAATCAAGACCAATTTTGAGGTAAGAGGTACTTACTAGAAGTTGTGACTATGAGTTCATAAAAAGGAATAATAAAAATATGAAGCTGAATTTAAGATGCATTGAAACAGAATGAGATTAAGTCAATACAATTGGAAGTCTGAAGAATAGGAATACTACTGGCTTACACTGTAGTTAGAGAAAAACTCATATAGTCCTTTTGGACAGAAAATGAAAAACTGTAACAAAAACCTTAAAATAATTTAAATCTTTTACATAGTAACTTTCTTTCTAGGAATTCTTTAAGGAAAAATTTTGAGACAGGATCTCCTGATATAGTTCAGGCTGGTCTCAAACTCCCACAGACCTTCCTGCCTCAGCTTCCCGAGTACTGGGATTATAAAACTTCAGAGAAGAAAAGTTATGAAAGACTAGTAAATCATATGGGAAGAGAACCCACCATGTTGGGTCAGGGAGGACCTAACCAGAAGACAACTAGCCAGCCTTCCTGGTGAGTGGTGTGAGCGGCGCAGACTCCAGGAAGAGAAAGATCCATGCCTCCTGTGCGCCTACCAGCAGGTGGGCTGAGAATCAACCCCTCCCACCCCACCCATCCCCCGTTAGCAACTTGCTGGTTCTGAGGACTGGCCAAGTTGATAGCAACTAAATGCTTGTATTGTTCAGTTGATTTTGCAGGCCTGGGGCCAGCAGTGTGAGCATCTCTTGGGAGGATGACAGTATGAAATGTAGCAAATATGGGGGATTCCCTCTATCTTGTCTTTGAGGCCCAATATTGTTCCCACTGTTTTGCTTTATTCTGATTAATTGTTTTGATTTATTCAATATTCTGTTTTGATTGGTTTTATTCTGTTTTGCTTTTGGTTTGATTTTACTATACTGATGGAATGGTCAACTATTGTGAAGATAGCAAGATATATACTATAGTAGCTATTGTTTTCCTAGTATCCTGCTTTGAAGTTCTGTACCAGTTCTACTGCTTTGTTTTGATTGACTTTGTTCTGTTACGTTTTGTTGGATTGTATTATCTTTAAAATAAAATTAACTTACCAGAAATAAAATTATATGGGAAAATATTCATAATAAAAAGAAGATTAAAAGTAGTATAATTATGTATAAGGAAAAACTGGTTCAATTATATTAATGTGTATCATACATGACTTTAGCATGAAGTCTGATAATTTTTTCTTTATACAATTTTGTGCATTTTTCGAATTTTATAAAATAAAAATAATACTACTCTCTGCCAGCACTGTATCAAATGTTTTACACATGTTAACTTGTTTAATCCTTGCAACAACTGCAACAGGTTTATTTGGTTTTTCTTTTTAACAGACATGGTAAGACTCAGACAGGTAAAATAACTTAACCCTGATTATGCAGTGAGTAGTGAAACAGTAATCACCAATTGCTTTTGAATCAGAAAAGGGAAATATTATTAAAAATAAATAAATAAATAAATAAAGGAGATGGATACTGTGGTCACTAGATTGCAAGGTAAAGTGGCCCAGACAGGACAAAGCCCAGGAGAAGAGAACAAATGGACACATGAGCAGAATTTGGTGACAGATGGAAAACAAAAACATGCAAACTGGATTCAGTTTTACAAAACCGGAAGTTAAAGATGACAATGGAAAAACTAACTAAATGGAAAAAATATATTAAATGTGTTTCTGAGTATTTAAATGGTAAGCCTGAAAACTATCCATGTCTGCATATTTTAGAGAATACTCACCACCCCCAAAATGCCTCACAAAGAAAAGCTGTTAAACTTATTCTATTCTACTGGGAAGAAAAACATCAGACAAATTATTTTAGTTGTAAGTTTTCAAGAAGGAAACAGTTGATTTCAAGAACAGATATTAAGTTATACAGAATTAAATACAGCCTCCAATTAAAAAAATAACAAGTAAATTAGACATGTGTTTAAATCACCTTTAGTAATTTTCTCTTGAAATTTGCACATGTTAAGTTACTACTCTTTTTGGCTTTTTGTGGACTAAAAACAGGCTTCTGTTCTTTAACTGAACTGTGAAAGTATGTTTCATCTTATTATAACTTTTAGTTAATAATGTCATAGTTGTGGAATTTTTAAAATTTTGTGTTCCTTCTTTTTAAATTAAATACTCTATTTTCTTACCATGTTTAAAAGTTAGCATATTATATGTTATTTTTATAAAGTTTTAGTTATGATATTCAAAAGAAAGTAAGCTACTGGATACTCAATAAATTCTTTAGAAGATATTTTTAAAACCAGGAAATGGATTTTATCATAAAGTTTGTAATGAGTTGTATTGTAAATGTTAGTCCTCATACAAGGTTTAATTTCAAATTAACTTTTAAAAACCAATACATGACATTTTAAAATTTCAAAACCTGGGGAAAGTATCTGAAGAAGAAATACCTTAAGAATAGTCTAGAGTGTTTTACTAAGACAAAAATTTTAGAATTTTATGGTCTTTCAAATATTGTGATTTTTTTCAAATATTGTGATTTTATGTTATCATTCTACATGCACACACACCATTTGAGCAGAGATTTCATCAGGTTTCATTCAACCATACAAATAATTGTTATCAGTGCTTTTCATACCTAACTTGGAACTCAACGCTGTGACTTTCACTGTTCATGTTGATTATAAACGGACACAAGCTTCTAAGGCTAGATCAAAAGCAGATTAAGTCAAAAGGGACTGATTTGTGCACCAGGTAAAAAGTAAATTTAACACTGCTCTCACACACAATAAGATGTTAGTTGTGGCTCTAAGGGCATCTAATCAATGACCCTCTTGGTGGGGAAACTTTGGCATGAGGCAAGCATATGGGAGGTATGATAGAAAGACAATTCTGCAAATATTAAATAGAAGAGGGCTAACCTTTGGAAATGGTAATTGTGAGATGATAGCTAGGTTTTCAGAAGACAAAGCAGAGATCAATAAGGGAATCCTTCAAAATTTGTGCCAGAGCAAGACAGAAAAGAGGGAGCGTAATAATTCATTGCAGGCAAGGTTTCCTTGCCCTTGGAGGTAAGCGTGTATACTGATTCAGCAGGAGCCAGCATACAGACTACACATTACTTAGGTCCACCCTGGAACCCATCTTTCTTATGCTAACACATCATTAACTTTTGACGGCTGCTCTTTGGCTTCGAGCACTTTAAAACAAAGTTAGAGTGAGCGTCTTTGTCCACCGGGACAAGGACATTAAGCATGAGAGTTATTCCTTTGCTGTGTCTGCTGAATGTCATTTCTTGCCATTTTTAGTCTTTGGCTCTTCTAACCTGGAGAGATTATTTAAATAAGAAAAGCATCTTTGAGAGACCATCTTCTGCTCCTGAATTCATAATTCTTTCTCAAGAAGACAAATGCAATTCCTTCAAGAGATGGCACCAAGACAAAGTCCCGGGCATTAACTAGAAGCATATAAATGAAATCTTATGCCTATTAAAGGAATTTAAGGTTGCTATGGAGAACCAAAGCTGCAGACATGCAAATGCTAGTCAGTGTGGCAAAGTAACCATTTCAGAGGCCATGAAACTCAGTATGTGAAAGGCCCAATGATCATATTACCTACTTAACATAGAGAAGTAAATTTCAATTTAGCTTAAACATTAAAGTGATGACCACTAAATTATATATTATTCAAGACAATTCCCCTGGGATTCCTCAGCAACAAAATTTTAATAGGTTTATAAGTCATATAATTCATATTTACCTATGGTAGCACCAAGCCTGTCAGAATGTGAAAATAAAATTTAAATCCCACTTACTATAATATGGCTTCCTAACTGCAGATGGCTGCTTTTATATATAAAAACTAAATTACCTCCCTTTTCTAGATCCCTACTAACGGTAGTAAGATTTAATTAGACACAGTATCATATTATTTGACCCTGTGGTTCCTTTTTCTTTTTCTATTGTTTTGGCCAAAATCTACATTCAAGTTTTGAAGACATAAAAATTTTATGTGTTTATAGTCTGAAGAAAAGTTGAAGATATTTTGTATTTCCAAAGTGGTGATGAATTAATTCTTTGCCCTTCAATTACCACAAATATTCTAGGAAAGGATTAGGAATTTAGCAGAAAAGGTCACACTAGTTCCATGGTCCTTCTCTTAATTTTGTTTTTAAAGAATGTACACACAGATACACACACACACACACACACACACACACACACAGAGTCTTAAGTTCTGAGTGATGGCAGCATAGAAACAGCCTACCAGTGGATATTTTCGTAAATCTGTTGAGCAAACAAGCAGCACTCGACCAAAACAGTTTGGCTACATTTTTGTGATAGGAGAGCTTCTGTCTTTTCAGTAATTATAGAAAGAAATTTTTTTGCATTCTAAACACTTGAGATTCATAGAAGAAAAGTGTAAATAATATCCATTTATAGAGATATGCTTCATATTTCAAAAAAATATGGTGAATTACTATTATTAAATTTCCTTTCCATTTCTGACTGTTGGGCTAGAGAGTTTAGGAAAATATTAACTTCCATGAAATATTAATTAAATGTATTCTAGAAAGTTCCATGCATAATACTTACTGCTAATACCCCTGGGGATTCAGGAAGTCAACAGGACTGTTATAAAAAAAATTATAAAACACTCATGGGTTATTAATCAAAAATAGAATTCTGTAGCTATGACAGTAAAGCAGCCTCTCAGCGAGGTAACTAAAACATAGATAAAATGTTGCTTGTCTGGCAAGAACTATTTATGCAGGAGCAGTGCCAGAAGACTCTGCTGGTCCTCACTTGGCTTCTGCCCATGGCCTTCTGTCAAGCTATTTAGGGTATGCCTCCAGAAAGCAGGAGAGGCCAGGGTGGCAGGGCAGCTCGCTGGGTTGATGCCCCAAAGCTGACATGGCTTAGGAAGTACCCTGAAAACCAATATTAGATTTAGGCTCCTTGTACGTGGAGTGGGAGTATAGAGAAGGGTTCGTCATTCTGTCCAGGAGCTGGTAACTGCCTTACTTAGTGTGCTGTAACTCCCCTAAATCATTCTCCCTTGAAGCTTTCTTTGATGTCTGGAATTCTATGATTACAGCTTCAATTTTTGGCTAATGTTAACTTTTCACCTGTCAAAGGGCAAATATTTTAAGTATGCAATAAGGAATGTTCAGTCTCAGTGGGGTTGATCTAATCAGATTTTTACCTATAGGGAGGTAGACTAAAACAAGTGCCCAGGAAAACTCCTGGGAACAAGAGGTAAAGTGAGGAAGCAAAGATCAGGAAAGACAAACATTAGCTACACTACTATTTTACTTTATGTGAAGGAAAACACCAATACCTGTATTGCTTGAAGGCTTAAGTTAATCTTTATCTCTGGTTTTCCCAGCCACTATCAAAGCTAATTTGAGGCAACTTAACATAGCAAACTTAGTTTGTTGCGTGCTTCCTCATCAGTGCTCCACAGTGCTATCCTGCACTGTGACCTCTCCATGCACCCACCTATCTTCCTCCCCACCAGTTTATGAGCAAGGACCAGGTAGAATCAAAATCTTTTCACATATGAAGGTTTCCCCAACACTTAATCCAAAGTAGGCATGCCCGGAGGAAAACAAATGGGGAATGGGTGCTTCAAAATAAGGCGTAATATTTTATAAGAAATAATTTTACATGACACAAAGAAAGATAGAAAGGATCACGCCCAGTGTTTCTTCTCATCACTCAGATATTTGCCTCTCCTTTGCCATGAAACATGTAAATGTCATACTATCTTATACTTCCTTTGCATATATCTTATTTAATACCACAGGAAACCACTAGTAGAGACTGCCAGTTTGCACCCAGCCAGAGCCTACTGTATCTCAAATGAAAATGTGTTTTCTAATTTTTTTTAATGATTTTTGTATAATTTTGAACTATATTGAAAACTTTTATAAGTAATGGATCATTTTCTCAGGAAAACACATACACAATTACACAGTATCTAATGCCCCATTTTTGAACCCAGGTATAAGGTTCATGAACAAGGTCACAGTGAAATCTTTATTAGTTCTATGCACGTGAGGGAGTACTAAGACAGGGCTTCAGTTCTGTCTACAAAATTAGATGGATGAACATGATCAGTGTTTCTCTAGGACAGTACTCCAACCAACTGCTTATGAGTTACTTGGAGTAGGGGTAGACATGAATTCTTTAAAAATGCAGATTCATGGGCCCTGTTACATATTTAATAAATCAACGTGTTTTAGGGTGGGACTCTAGAATCTGCTTTTTAAAAAAACTTTTGGTATATTTCAACATGTTTGCTAAAAGATGAATCACCAGATTCTGTATGTTAGAAGTTCTTACTGGATGAGGTCTAGATATGCGTATTTTTACAAAGGTTCAGAATGAATTCTCATACACATCTAGATGCTTCCCAATAACAGTCCTTGTGCATCTCCCAGGACTCAGTTTGGTAAGCAGGTATTTTTAATTCTTATGAAAACTTTGACTGCATACACTGACATCGCTACATCGCCTCAGTACCACAAAAACATTTTTCAGACCATGTGAAATCACCAGTGCTTGTGATTTGAGCCTTTCCCTGAAGCAAGCTAATGAAACTTAAGATCTACTGATGGCAGGGAGCACTTGGAACCCCCTTCCCAGCAGCTTGTGGGCAATCAGGCAACTCTCAGCAAGCTGTGTAAAACAGGCCACAAAATGACCTGTGGCAAAGCACCCTGACAACATAGTGATTTCCTCTTGACCATACCCAGGCAGGGTCATAACATTGACCCGACCTCCGCTGAGAACTGCTAGAAAAATTTTGAATCCTGGAATGCTGCAGCAAACTGTAGCAGAAGGGAAAGGAAACATTACTGCCAGGAGTGTTATGTAACTTTGCATACAGGGTTTAAAAGGGTATCTTATTTTAGCAACAAAAAAATGGGATACTTAATTGTGTAGAAAAACTTTAATTTCAGCATTGAATGCACCTGTTTATATAAATATAAAACAGCACATTCTAAAACTTGAATGGACAAATAGATCATGGACCTTACACAGAAAAACACATCTTTTCCCAACTGCAACTCCAAGACAACAGCTGGATGAGCAAGCACACGGTCATGAGCTAGAAATACATCCTTTTAACTAATGGTTATGGAGTGTCTTCTGTATGCCAGACACCGTGGTATCTGCTAGAGACAAAGTGGGAACAACAGATTTGTGCCTGCTCTCATGATGCTCATGTTAATAGGGAGAATGAACTCTGCTAATAACTGAAGTTATACATTTTGGGGGGGAATCATAACAAAAGGACTTAAATAGCCTGGCATAGGGAATGGTGGGTGAGGCTTCCTTAAGAGACTGATGTGTGAGCCAAGATCTGAAGAGTGATTCAGAGGTTCACAGGCAGAGGTAAAAGGAAGGAATAAGAAGTGGTAATATAAGAAGGAAAGATAGAATATTGTATTGACATGAATTTTCAAAACATATGACTAAGAGCTATGAGTGAATAAAATTTGCAGATTTATAGATGGAATGGTCTCAAGATTAATTTGTGCTCCAAGGTGTTGGATATCAGCCATTTGGTTTGTTGAAAAATATAAGCAAAAAAGGGACACACTATGCTTGCCTAGATGAAATTAAAAATAATAATAACTTTCTATTTGTTGTCAAGAAGAAAAAGCAGTTTCTAAACTTCTTTCATTAAAATGTGTTTATTATAAGGATTCTGAGTTAAGGATGTTAGACCTCAACAAGCTGTTGACTTTTAACACTTGCGTGTTGTTTTTTCTCACCTACTACACCTTTCTTCAGTGTAGGCAAGTGGTAAAGCTTTACTGCTCCTTTCAGATTTCTCTCAAGTGCTGAATTTATACCATTTTGACCTTTTTGGTACAACATGAAGAGTGGTAACATATCTGGGATAAGTCAGAAAACTTGTGATTTTTATAATGGAAGTAACTATGGACCAAAATAGCATCAGCTGATAGGCACCAACTAGTTTGAAATCATTCATCTAAGTTTTTAAATTCTTGTCCAAAAGTCAACAGAATAAAACTAAAATGTGCCTCTTTTCTTTTAAGAAATGTACAGGAGATCTCTCTGGGTAGCTACAAAGTGGCACTTTCAATTGTATAGGAAAGAAACTCAATGGTTTCCTCACTCCAAATCCCATGCCCTTATCTTCTTAAGTGAATATGCAGACCTATTCCATGAAGAAAGTTCCCCATTACCGAAAAGTAGGGGGAAAAAACCACCTCAAATATAGTGTGATCTACTAGTTCAACCAGTTCTAAAAGATAAAATCTAAGAAATTCAGAGAGAGCATTTAAGTCAGCAGAGGTTTCCCCCTCTACCTAGGAAGGCAAGGGCTGGAAACACCAGAAGTTACATGCTTCACCCTTTTAGGTAGGCTGGTCAGACTCCCTAGAATGGCAGCCATTTATCAAGGACTCCTCTGTGCCAGATGCTGTGCTTATTCCTTTATATAAATTACTTCATTTAATCCTCCCTACAATTCTGCAAGGTATATATGATTATCGATGTTTTGCTGATGTATACTCAGTGTTCCACTAATCTTTATCTCTCTGTCAAAATTATAGCTTAATGAATATTTTGTGTAGCCTAAGAAAAATAAGATACTAAAATTGAGATGAAGCTAGAGGTAAAGTTGAGCTAAAAAAAATCATGCTTCAAGGAATTATACTTCTGGGTTCTCCTCCATTAAGGCAATATTTTGCTTCTGAAAAACTACGTTCTACACGACTATCTAGCTTCTAGACTTGGAAAATGTTTAACCTTTTCATAAAGAAAAGTACATAGACTTTGTGATTGTTGTTTTCCCTTTAGGCCTCTTTTGTTTAAGTCCTGGTTCATTACAGTGCTCCAGACTTTGTTTTTAAATTTACCCTTCAGATAAATAGGGCATAAGAAGTACAGAAAGTAAATTCTGAATGCTTATCTATTTTTTGGCAAAAATCATTAAGTATTTCTCTTTAAATTCACATACATGTCAAAATAGCATGAATAAAACTGATAATTTGATGTTTGTGATGCATGTAACACACAATGAATGGGTCAGTGAACATGAACACTTCTTTAAAAATCTAAACAGACTTTGTATTGTTTTGTCTCTTACTAACTCTATGCTATTTATAACAATACTGACTTATAACCTTCTCTCTGATTCTTTAGCACTCTGTACAAATGTCAGCATTTGGTAGGTGCTCAATAAAATGCTTGGTGAATAAATGAATCAAAACACTTCAGTGTCACAAAAATATTTTAAAAATTCAATATCCCAAATTTTAATAAATTTACCTTAAATCAAATAAATTATTACACTAGCAAGTAAACAACATTTAATAGCTTGCATTTTATTAGACAAATTAATGTTTTTGAACTTTATTCATAATTGACCAATTTCTTAACAAATTAAGAAACTGATGCAAAAGAACAAAGTAAGAATTACCAAGAAGTTTTTCCAGAGTAAACTTCTGGGATATACCCCTAGACAGTGGAAATTTCCACATTAATAAACAGCAATAATCTTAATTTCTATACAGTTAGTTAAGCATGCACCTGTAGTTATCCCTGTGTCCATCAGATGGCACCCATGAATCAGGTGACATGCTTAACTTCTATTATATTCACGAGGGGAAACTGAATAAATGTGGTAAAGGATGACTATCCTCTTGTCTGCTAGAACAGCAATTGTTGAAATCCGCAACTATGAAAAACAAGAGAGCTGACTGAGCTGGGTTACAAAGCAAGCTTCATAATTCATTTTTTAAACATTTACTGTTTGTGACACTCCAGACATTATGCAGGACATAATTTAAAGAGTCTTGCCCTCAAAGAGCTTGTGTGATCTGAAGAAGCAGACAGCTTATAAACAGAAAATTACAAAACAATACAATAAATTCTCAGAGAATCTTTGGAAACATCATATCAGAAAACACATGTGAGCCAAATCTTGAGGGATGGAAGAAGGTTACTGAGCAGAAAAATGGGCTGGATAGTAACCGATCCAGAGAGCACGGTCCATATAGACATAGAAGCATATTAAACAAATAAAAAAAGCTGTACTAGAGGGTAGGAAGGCTATAGGGCTGGAGGGGTGTGTGTGTGTGTGTGTGTGTGTGTGTGTGTCTGTGTGTGTGTGTGAAGATGGGGAAAAATGGCGAAAGATGAAGCAATAATAGGCCAACGTCACATACAGATAATTAGGGATTTTAATTCTATGACAATAATAATTAGCAATAGCTGATATTTATTGACAGTTTTCTAAACGCTGAACACTAAGCTAAGCACCTAAATACATTATTTATTCTTCATCATGACACTCAAAAAAGTATATCTATACCCATTTTTCAGAACCCTACCAATGCTGTGTCCTTGGGCTCTGACTTTGGACTTGCTATAACAGCAGTCTCTTCTCATCACAGCTTCAAAAACTTTCATAATTTTTTAAAGGTGGGCTAAGCATGCTTTCCTTGGGCAGTTAGTTCTATTTCATAGTAAAATGTGGGGTAAGAAAGTTCTCTGTTCTCTCAGCTTCTAGAAGGAGTCTTGAACAAGAGTATGAAACCCCAGGTTCCCAGTTACATTACAATCGGTTAGCTCTATGTCCAGGTACTCTTGAACACATTCCTTAACCTTACAGCCTTCAGTTCCTTATCTGTAAAATAGGGAAGTGGGCTGAAGGAAAAACACTGGATTAGAAGATCTTTTAAATCACCTTCTGTTTTAAATTTTATTCTACAAAATTTATTTATTTATTTTCTTCTAATATACTATCTGATCTTGAAGGTGCTATTGAGTAACATGTGGCAGGCCACAAAGAATCTGCAAATGTATGTAAACTAGGAATTCTGAGATTTAACCATATCACTGACAAATTAATTGCAAAGGAAAAATAATAGTTCACAAGTCCTAGTAGAATTTGCATCTATCATATTAAGTGGTAACCTCTCAAAGTTAAATTGCATAAGCCTAATAAAAAAGGGCATACTGATTATCTAGAAGGTTAAAAATATGCTCATATTTTCATGTATCACTGAACAGAAGTTTCTCCAAAAACTCTATGTTCATATTAGTGACTTAGCAGCCATCAGCTGGCAGTATGAAGCCATTACTGATTAACAGAACCAGTTAAGAAATCAGAAGGCTTCAAATTTATGCTATCACATTAGTGACAATGAACAAATCCATTTTAAATAACAGTAATTCTCTTGCTGAGCCTTAACTAAGGCAGCAGAAAGAGACCTAGTGTGACTGATTTTCTACAATGCATGAGCATAGTGGTAATGAGCAGTCATACGAAAGGAATGAAACAGGAAAAATTCTTGTATAGAATTCTTGTCAAGAATATAAACAATATTTTAGGGCAAGGTGTCTTGATCTTAGTCTTTCTAAAAAGACTTAAATTAAATCACATACTCTTACACAGATCATACTATAAAAAAGTGTTAAGTAATAATTTAAACACCAAAATACACACACTTAGAAAGTATCCTGAACTTGTAGTATAAGCCTTCATACCAGTCAATGATACTTTATGTCAATTCATTGCACTTCATGGCATAAAACATTTGGGACCTTAGAATACAGAATTTAAATAACATTATGAAGTGTTAAAATGTTTTAATCAGACAACAGGCACCTGATTCCCATTGTGTCAGATTTCTCTTGTATTGTTATATTCTTTCAACACTAAATGAATGACAAATGAGAAGTTTTAATTCAGAGATAACTATGAAATGAATTCAAATTAGTTTACTAGTGTCTGGCAGACACATTTTATTAAAACTTATTCATACAGTTTATTTTTCTTTTAATTCTGTAAGACTACGTACTCAGAGATTTAATGTTTTCAAATGAAAACAAACTAGATATTACTAGAGGCAATAAATATTTTAGCGACTATGATAAAAGTGTTCAGGAGTGCTAACATTTATTGAGCTGAGAACCATACATGTAAAATCTCAATTAAACTAAAGGTGCAAGGAGGAAACTCACTTGGCCAGCACAAAATTTACACTACATTGATTTCCTCAAGTGAAATTCATTCTATTTTATAATTATTAATATATGCGGGGCTCCATATAAAACATAATGGAAAGTATAGTTTTAAAAGTCATGATCAATAAGATAATGGTGAAAAGTGAATTAAACCCTCCTAAAAAGGAAATATAATATTAGGTAGTATTTATTAAGTCCATGTGGGAAATACAAATCCTACCATTATTTTTAATTTTTCATATTTTAGGTTATTGTTTCAATTTATAATGTTTTTCCCTTAACTAACTGGTATAATTACATGAACAAAATATTCAGTATGTTAAAAAAAACAATTCTGTTGCTGCCAAAGATATAGTTCATAAGACAGCCTTGGCAAACTGAAGGAATACTAAGCCTCCCAGAAGCTCTATTCACTTTACTCTTTTGAAAACATACTGTATACATGCTTCATGTGCCATTAGATTGATACCAGGGCTTAAGTAAATCTTGGACTATAAAGTAATGTTAAGAGATTCAACTAAATATTCCCCTGAAATTTCCCATACAAGTCTCTTAGTTGTAACAGAAGAGTCAAGGGTGAGTGGTAATGACTCAAATAGTCAGACAAACATTTAGATCAAGAACCAACTTCAAAGCCCCAGCACATATTTGACCCAGGTGAGTCTTACTTCATTGCCAAATCATTAAATGTGTTTCCTCTGCAGGACCTGCCCCCAGAGTCAGATGCAGACCCGGGATAGTAAGGGTAGCTGAGGACACAGCAGCTGGTACCTCTAGCTTTACTAGATTGTCAAAATGTTCTTCTGATTTCTCTATATATAATAGAACAAGAGCCATTCAGAAGGAAAAAGCATTCTTTAGGAGCAGATTTAGTACAAGGGCCTGATGACATTTTCCAGCAATGAAGTAGCTAGTAATTAAATATCAAGGAGTTAATGACCTCCTGACTCGATGAGCTTTGATTTGGTGCAATTAGGATTCCATCACTAAAGCTCATTTTCCTCTCAGTTTTTGGAGGTGCACAGCTTCAGGAACCAGAACAAGTCAGCTGGGAAAACAAACAGGGAAGTTGCAGCATCCACTATTTCTGCAATGCTATTTCGGTGTTGCCTAAATGTGTGCTATCTTTGCATTTTCCGACTTCTCTGCTGCACTGCAGCATTGCTGGCCCTGCAAACTAACTTAATGGAACACTGCTTTTTGACTACACTAAACCAAGCACAAGAAAGAGACAGAGATGTTCACGCATGAAACACATACAGATGTATGTACCAGTTCCTCTCTTAGTCTCCTCCCCTCTAGAATGATTAGCATGACTGTAGCAAATCATACCATCCTTTAAAGAATATGGAGCTGGAGTGAAGATTTGATTAATAGATCAGAATCTAAAATACATCCCGCAGGATGACAGAATTAAATGATTGCCAATACTATAAAGTCTGCAGGAGTCATTTTTTTATAACTAAAAGAGGTTGAACAGTCCCTGAAAGACTACTATTCTTATGACTTTAAAGAAAAAGAAACTGTACGTCTATTTTCTTATTCAACTAATAAGATATGAGAAAACCTCTCCCAAGGTTTTTCTCAATCACTAACGGAGTGAGGAACCAAATGTGAAAAAGCAAGAATGGAAGCAGTCCAGATTCCCCTCCAGGTCCCACAAGTTCTCTGCTCGGTCCTCACCACTGGCCAATCCTACAGGGAGTGACACACAAGTTTTCACTTGTGCCTGGGTGATATGGCCTGTAACTCACCTTCAGGGGTTGGGAGCATAAAGGCTTTGCTCTCAGATAACTATGTTTTGATTCTATCTAGAAACAGTTATATGGTGGGGAGAATACCACAGAGTCATTAAAAGAGATGATGTGACAGAAGTTTCTTTTTTTTTTTTTTAACCAGGGATCAAACTCACAATCTTGCACCTGCCAGACAGGCACTTAGGCCACTGCGCTAAACCTTTGGCCCTATTTTTTGAGACAAGGTCTCACTATGTAGTTCAGGCTGGCCTTGAACTCACTTTGTAGCCCAGGTTGGTCTTGAATTCACAACAGTCCTCCTGCCTCAGCCTCCTAAGTGCTGGAATTAAAGGCGTGCTCCACCACGATGGGCTTTGTAAGAGAAGTTTTAATGCTTACAGTATTCTGGTAACTGAAACAAATGGGTCCCAAACTGTCCCGTGGTGTGAACCATTGAAACCACAATGCAGAAACACTGCCAACTATGGTTCTCTATGGGGAGAAGTGCATCAAAAAATTTTTCTTTTCTAAGATTTTGTATTTTTATTTTAGAATTTCTTTAATAAATATGTGTTACTTTTGTAAAACATAATGCTGGACTGGAAAGGATGTGAAGATGGGAGGAGAAAGAAAAAACAGTGGTCATGCCACTTCTTTTTTCCAGAAAGCAGCAAGGAACAAGAGAGTAATGGATGTGTAATCTCCTTCTTAACTTAGCTACTTAAATGGTGACCTTCCCTTCTTCTCAAGGTTTTGACTTTGACTGCACCAGGAAACCTACCAAAAAAGGTATCTGGTATAGGGAGGAGCAAAGTAGGCAAAGACATAAGCCAAAGAAAATCAAAGTCTCAGAATAAAAGATACAGCAAAAAGTTGTTTTACACAAATACCAGCACAGGAGAGGGATTCCATGGGGCATTCTTTCTGAAAATATCTTAATGCTTTCCATTTTTTAAAACAATCGGTCATCTGCATTTATTTTTCACATCCTCAACTTGTCAACTTATATTTAAAATGAATAATGTGTTAACGTTGAAAACATTTGCTCTCATTACCCTCTAGCTTTAAAGGAAAAAAAGACAAATTCCCTGTAGGAATAGGATTAATGACATATGGTAATTACACTATTGGGTTGAACGATCCACAATAGCATAAATCTCCATTAAATACATTCCTCAAGAGACACTTTTATTAAAGAGAAATTTAGTCATTTTAAGCTGATAAACAAAAAGCTGTGTATCAAAACCCTTTTATTTCCCCATGTAATCAGATAATCTGAAGTTGTTTGTTCAACCATTACTTTTTTAAAAACATTTCAGAGATAAAAATAAAAACAGGCTATCTCCCAGGCAAAAGACAACACCTTTGTAGATGCAATGTTTGAAACTTTTAATTCAGAAACAAACTGTAAAGGCAACTAAAAGAACGTACACTTCTTTTAGAAGAAATGCTAAAGGACTAGCATTTATTGAAAGTCTACCAAAACATCGACAGTATGTTCATTTTCATAATTTTCATCATGTAATTCTCATAGTCACTTTACAGATGAAGAACAAAAGAACAAAAAAATTAAATTCCTTTAAATTCATTTAGCAGTGAATAATGTGGCCAAAATTCAAATCCAGTTCTTTCTTCTTCAAAAGACATATTTTACTAATACATATAACTTCTCAGAATATCTGCATTAGTAGAAGCTATGCTATAAAACTTTTACTCAGCCAGATACACAGATTAAGGCCTAGGGATACATGAACTTGAGGAGAATGGTTTGATAGTCTAAGATCATTTACTCAAAAACGACCCAAGGATGACCAGTGGTATCAAAAAGAAATCAGAAATAAAGCTCCTTAACACACTGTCCAGTGCTATTCTATTTCATGAAGCATATGGGAATTCATTTTTATAAAAATAAAACTTAAAACTGATGTCATTTTATGCCTCAGTTTCTGTATATTATGAGTGTGTATATGGGGGGAGGTACTAGTGATTGAACCTAGAGCCTTTCCACTCACTACCCTCCTCCCCCTTTTTTAAAATTTTGAGACAGGGTCTTGCTAAGTCACTAAATTGCCCAGGCTAAGCTTGGATGTGGGATCCTCATGCCTCAGCCACCAAAGTAGCTAATGGCTGGAATACAAGCATTGTTGCAGTCTATACTTTAAGCAGGTGATACTACACCACAGCAGAAAACAGGTTTTCATCAACCCATCCCTTTGCAGTCAAGCCAAACTGTTCTGTCCACAATATGCTTAAAACTACTGTCATTTCCTTATTTTCTTGAAGAAAACTTTAGGTAATTTGATTTGGAGAAAACATTCTTATTAGTGAACTATTCCTAACCAAAAAGGCTTTTCTTATTCATCCTTGTGTCCCTATTGGATCTCTGTTGTGAAGCAGAATAAATAAACAAAAGGATTGACTACAGAAAATAAGAGAAAGAGCAGTAAATAAAACAATAACTTCTCTGCAAGAGCTCTGAGGGTTTGAAGATAAGAAACTCTGAGAAGGCAAAAGTAACCACTTAAAGAGAAAATACTACACACAAATTTTTATTCCAATATAACAGGGTGTTCCCCCAAAATAGTCCTTTTTGACAAACTTTTTTTAACTTTTTATTTATTTTTATTTTTTATTTTAAAAAGCAAAACAGAAAAAAAGAGTAGAAATAATACAGAATTTTAAAAAAAGTAAGAAATCAACACTAGTTAATATATTGCATATTGTTATCTTAGAAGTACTTATTCAAGTTATAAGATCTAGGCATAAAAAAATGATCAGATAATCAAACACTGACAACACAAAGTATTCTTTTTGATGAACTAACACAGTTAGTAGTATAATTACCTATCTTGCACACTTATACATATACAGTTATATGTGTATACCTACATACATATAATCTTTACATTTCTTCCATTTCTCCTTTCCCCTATCCCAGCTGCTCTTTAATTTTGAGCACTTTCTTTCCCTTTCATTATTACAATATCTATTGTACATTTTGGATCTTATTACTTTCAGTTTTTTATCATTATTATTTAATTTTTACACTAGGGAGATAATATGATATTTACAAATGTGAGTCTGATTTATTTCACTTAGGAGTGTAGTCTCAAGTTAAGCTCTACTTGAAAAGTTAAACACATGTGAAGAAGATAACATTCTGGAAGAAGAAGCCTATATCATAGTCCTGGAAAATACTGTCTTAATCAAAGGTAATATTCACTTTGTTACTGACTACTGCTATTTAATAAAGAATACACGTGAACTGCAAATTTGGACAAATGATAGGACTCATCGTTTATATTCTCTCTGCTAAGAATGCTTCCCCCAAAGCAGCAAACTAAGTAAAAAGAGCTCCATCTTGTTCTTCTCCTTCTTGCCACTTTTCATAATTTACAGTTGGGCGCTTAAGTGTTTAATGTTCGCTTCCACTATATGATTGCAAGTTCTGTTTATTTGTTTAATAGCCAGCATAATGCCTAGGCTGTACACTAGATGGTCAAAAGATAACTGCTGAATAAATTAAATAGATAAATGAGGATTTTTAGATTCCAAGAGATAAGTGCAATGTCTCATTTGATTTCTCCTTTTTTTTTTTTTTTGTCAATTTCTCCAATCTGAGAGTGAAGAAAGTATTTTTTTGAGTGAGGTACAGGATGATCAATCAGTTTGTGCACACTGCAAAAATACCAAAACCACAAAAACCTACCTTGAGTGTGTGGACATGTGTGTCTGTGCAGACTGCAGGCTGCCTGAACTAAAAGGGAGAAGAACACTGGCTCCCGAGACAACTCATTTTTCATTTCAAATGTTTGTCCCCTACTGTCTCAATTATTGCCATTACCCATTTAGTTAGGAGAGCAGAACAAATTAGAAGCTATGTATTATCAACAATTCTACCTTAACTAAATAATAAAGAATGTATTAACTAGACACAAAACAAAGTCACTTAGACTAGCCTACATAAATCTCTTGGAATCTCTCTCTGCTCCAAAACACACAGCTATACTTTATTCTATTCTGTCTCATTCATCCTTGTACCTCTTCAGGACAAAGGGACTCAATTCCCTACATTTGTTTAGCACTTTACATTTACAATGCACTTTTTAAAAATGGTCTGTTAAATTGGAAATTTCAACCGAAGTTCCAAGAAATAGTCATGAAATTCCAACTTGAAGTTTCAGGCCTACATACAAATTTGTAAAAGAAACATTTTTCAGCCCACCATGTAATTCTAAAAAGCCCCACCGCACATTCAAAATGAAAAAACCAAAAGTATAGAAATTAAAGGAGAGTTATTGAGGACAGTTTCGGGACAGAACTGTGTGTTTTGTATCCCTTGTCCCACATAATACAAAGGGACAGGTGAAGATGCGTGGGGCCAGTCAGGAGACTTCTACAGTATCAGTCTGATAGCCTGGCACATGCCAACTGCAGTTAGGGGAACACAATGGATGCATCTTGACTCTTGCCTAGAAAAGTTCAAAGAGCAAGAGCAGAAGGTATGCTGGACCAGCTTGCACTCCCAGCACTTATCAATCTGAGGATCTTGAGTACTTCCAGTGGAAACAGATGGAGGCCACAATGGGGACAGAGCTGATCTCACACCTCTCCAGGAGAGCTGCCTAGCAGGGCAAAAGGACCCAACTATGGAGTCTTCATGAAACAAACTGCTAAAAAACAGGAGCTGAGGAAAGTGCAGTATACTTCTTATACTTCTATAGTAAATAAAATGAAAAAGACAGATATGAATGAAAAATTCATAAAAGTCACCAGTAGAAAAAGGCAGCTTTAAAGAAGATGTACTAAGAGCATGAAGCCCTTGTGTGTCCCTATTAGTTAAGTCATCAATTTTCTGTCCTTCTCTCCCCCTTCCTCAATCCCTTTCATTTCCACTGTAGACCCTGGCAGGATTTGAAACTATGGCTATCAAGTAGATGCTTAAAGTAGGGTTTATAACTGGCAAAGGCCTTAGCTAGAAGGGAAACAGGAAGAAAAGTCTGAAGTTCTGATAAACACAAGATTGCTTTACTTACAACTTAAAAGTAGTAAACAATATTAAAATTATCAGAAAAGTCATAGGATTGCTAAGTGTTCATTCTGGGGTAGGGAAAAACTTCTTGTCCTAAATACATTCCAATTGGGCAGTTGGAAGCAAAAATAAAGATGCTTTCTGATTAGATCTCATTTGTTTTGTTTATTCATTGTATTGCGTGCTAGATTAATTGAAACTCAGCAAGCAAGTTATAGGACTCAACAAACTGCATAGCCCCTAAAAGGGAACTTTGAGGTTAAAAACAAAGAAAACTGCTATTAAGAAAGGAGTCAAATTTGCTAGGGACAAAAAGAACCAGAGATTTAGCCCCATCTGCTTTGCATCTCAGCCTTACAATCTGTTTGTTCTGCTATAACAAAATACCATAGACTGGATAATTTATAAACAAGAGAAACATATGTTGTCATAGTTGTAGAGAATAAGAATTCTAAGATCAAAGATTGTTCCTCATAGATGGCACCATCTAGGCGTCTTTACACAATGACAGTGACAGAAGGGCAAAAGGTATCTAGATAGTTCCTTCCTGCCCTCCAATGAGGTCACCAGTTTAACTCTACCCTCTGTCTAGATTACTTCCTAATGACCCTACCTCTTATTACTGCTGCACTGGGGAATGAATTTCAACATGAATTTTGGAGGGATCAAAAACATTCAAACATAGCATTACCACTCTGTATGTCATTGTATTCTCTCCGAGAGTGGGAATGGGAAGGTAGGGTTTTGCTACTACCACAACAGCTCTCAGCTCAGATCCTTAAAGCAGTACCACACTAAAGAAAAGGCCTTGACAGGCTTTGTTTGAAGAACTCTGCAGAAAGATGTTAACTGTCCCTAACTGAATCACATTCATATTCCTGGACCAATCACTGTGCTCATAGTGGGTGTGGCACCACACCACATGCTGTGTGGTAAATGATCTTTGCTACAGGTGAAGAAAAATGCAAGACAGAATACCTATGTGAACCCCACAATTTTACATCAATTGTTTCATTTTACCCCTAAATCATAAAAAGTAAGTGATTAGCTGGCAATGGACCCCCAGATCATCTCACAGTAAACCTAGTATCCTTTCCAATACTCAAAATCTCTTTTTGAATACTTTCCAGAGCAAATAAATCTAATTCGTTTGATATCTCCCAACAGGAAACTAGATTAAGTGACTGAGCTCTAATGTCACTTTTACTTCTAACAATTTATAATTCTAAAATAGGTCAATAACTGGTTTATTCCAGATTTTGTGGTATGATTTGGAATCATTCATTTATCTATTTATGTAATTCCTGCAATATACATTAACTGAGTACATACTACCTATGTGTGCCAGGCTTGTCTCTTGCAGTACTGTTCATATAGGAGCCTAACTTCCAAATAAATCCACTAAACCACATGGCAAGTACCTGACCAAAATACTGGAAAAGGTAGTAGAGTAAATTAATATAGTCACCAACTGAAGCTAGCTCTTAGTGACAAGTTTCATTTGACCAGTTACAGCAGAAAAACAGAGGCAAATACCTTTGCTTATTGACCAGCTATTACCTTTACTAATACATATACCCAATGGAAATGACAGGTCTTATGAAAACTAGAAATTTTATGTTATAAAAATCACCTATCATATAATGGTTTTCCCATCAACATATACATCTCTAATTTGACAAGAAAACTCAGCATCAGAGTACAGACACAACTATAAAGTGAAAGAGGAAAGCAAAAATTTTAATGTCATTTTTAAACCTTAAATGTAATTGTTTAAACGGTTCTTTTACATTATCACTTTATGATTGTTTCTTACTTTAAAAATGTCCACAGCATGTATTAAACACCCACCATATCACACCAGACAACTTCAAAGACACAACTGGAAATTACTTTGCTTTTCCAACTGTACTTTCTTGAAAGAGCTTCTGGTTAGAAGAGATAACAGCCCAGCTTTGATTATGGGCCTTTGCCGATGTTCGTGCATTAAAGTAACATAGGTTAGGTTTTTTAATCTTTACTTTCAGTCATAGGACATTTCCTCTTCACATGTCTGGCAAAGGCAAAGGTGCAGAAAAAGGCTTCTTATTCCTTCATTATTTAGAGCATCTATTTGCACACTATCAACCCATTTGCCTCAGGTACAAAATCTAACAGCTCTGCTTACTTGCTTCATCTGCAAAACAGAAATAATATGAGCTGTGAGGCATCCTGGAGGATCAATGATTATTTATAGAGCTATAACTAACTCCTTGGAATATACTTGAAATAAAACAAGCACAAGCGACCTGATTCTCAAAGAATTCCCTGTATTTACTTACAGTCTACATATCCAAAAATCCAAGTAAGCCAGGAAGTCTCAAGAGAATGCTGGCATGATGACTGTCTATTTGGGTTAGAATGCAGTCCTGTGATGTTACTACCTTGACTTTGTACCTACCACTCACAGCCACCACTGGCATAGCACGTTGTAGTAGAACCCAGAAAAAAATTTTAAATTGCAGCAAGCATCCATTTCCCAACTTGTTGGAAAGCACAGTAGCCAGCAGAGCTAGCAGAATTCTTTTGTTCCAACATCAACTCAATACGCACTTTTGTGTCCCTCGTATATATTCAGCACTGTGTAGCTGGTATGGAGAAATCTAAGAGGTCCTTGTCTTCAAAGATCTCCACACTAAGTGTTCATTAATATGAACAAGAGACAGTAACTGTGCAGTGAAAGGAGCTCTGAATGAGAAGTTCTAGTTCCAGACCTATTGTTTTATTAACAGTCTGCTCTCTCCTGCCATCTTCAAACGAGGGCCTGGCTAGATGTCTATGAACTTCATTCCCCAAGTTCTAGATTCTAAGGCAGTCATAAAATGCATACGAAACCTACTAAGGCTCAAGGATCATAAATAAAGAAATGTATTACGATATGAATCAGCAGAGGAAAAGAAACCACAGGAAAGGGGCAAAAGAGAAGGCAGGTACAGGCCCCATCTTCTTGACCATATCTACATTAGGTCATCAAAAGAGATCCTCGTTATTACAGTATCTATTGCATATTTTGGATCTTATTACTCTCTCAGTTTTTTATTTTTATTATTTTTTTATACTAGGGAGACAATGTGATATTTACAAATGTGAGTTTGACTTATTTCACTTAAGAGTATGGTCTCAAATTGCCTCCATTTACCTATAAAAGCCTCAAGATTATCCTTTTTTATAGCTGAGTAATATTCTATTGTATAAAAATACCACATCTTTTTCATCCATTCTACGGTTGATGAGCATTTGGGTTGTCTCCAAGATTTAGCTATTACAAATTGTACTGCTATAAACATGCATGCACATACACTGCTGTGGCATGACATTTTCAATTTTTGTGGGAAAATACCCAGAAGGGGTTGGATTGAATGAGACTTCCAATCTTAGTTTTTTGAGGAATCCTCACACTGATTTCCACAGTGGTTGCACCAGTCTACACTCAAAAGGAAAGAACAACTGGGATAGGGGAAAGCAGAAAAAGAAGAAAGGAAGAGATTATATGTATGTGGGTATACATATAAAAATGTATGTATGTATATGTATGCAAGATAGAAAACTATACTACTAATCTCTGTTAGTTCATCAAAAAGAACAGTATGTGCTGTCATTGTTTGATTGTTTGATGATTTTTGGGCCTAGATCTTATAACCTGAACAACTACTTCCAAGATAACAATATGTAATATTTAACTAGTGTCAATTTCCTACTATTTTTTGAAATTCTGTATCATTTCTATCCTTTTTTTACTGTTTTTTTACCAAAGAGATCCTCAGAGCAAAGTTCCTTGACAGAGGTACATCTCTCTCATCCTGCTTCCCTCCCTCTACCTGCACTGCAGCTATCAATAGTATTCCCTGGTACTAGAATGCTCAATGTAAAGGTTTGTGACTGTGAGATTAGCTTGCTTACAGCTAAAATAGGCTTAAGCACCATCAACCCTCTCAAGAAGAGCCTTTTAAGAATGCCAGCAGGAATTCATTAAGTAGAACTAGAAGGTAAGTTGTTCTGTATCCCTCTGGCTCTACCCCTAACTAGATCTTTAACTATGCAGTAGTCACTTGACCTCTGGAAACTTCATTTTCTTTTTTCTTTCCATTTTTGCTTTTTATTAGTACATGTTTGCAGTACATAATGATTACATTCTTCATACAGAGTTGGTACATGTACAGATTTTATTTTCCTTCTTTAAAATATTCACTTTATATCACTAATATCAATTGGGGAAACTATATGAGATAATAGTTACAACTAAACTTTAAAGTATCCTCAAAACATAAGGCACAGTTATTTTTTAATACTGATTATCAATGATACAGATGTGATTTATTGAGATAAGAGTTGGATATTCTACCTGAAGTATTCTAGACTAGTCTAGCAAAACAATTAGTGTCTGAATACACAAGGACTCACTCACTAAGTAATTTATACCTAGTATAGAAATTTAAGACCACAAATTTTGTTAATAATTAATAAATTAGAATAACATATCAGACCCAACAGAATTATTATCCTGGTTGCCCAAATGGCTAACTTAAAGTAAAATTATATTTTATTTCCATCTACTTACAAAGTAACATCCCAGTACTAAATAAAAAACAACAACAAAAATGCAAAAATTTCATGACACCTACTTCCAAAATCTGCTGGCAATATGAACTGGAATGAGAGGTTCAATTTTGTGCATGCAAATGTGACACTTACAAATAGAGGTTTTAGTAACTATTACATCAGATTTGTAGAACAGTAGATGTTGCAAACGATCATGACCATTTCTCATTTGATAATAACATAGTTTCCATATTCAGAATTCTAACAGCTAATTTCATTGAGTGGGAGTAACTTCTTGATATTCTGCTTCTTATAAAGCAGTTTGGACAGATGCAGTATATTCTGAAGGAAAATCTAAAACAAACAAGAGAGAATATTCTGTTTGCATATTTTTGCTGAGGTAAGTAAAATGAAGCTCCAACATTTCTACAATAAGCTTTTACGGTAATGAAGAGCTGATGGACATCACATCTAAAAGGAAATCTAAATGTGAATTATTTGCTATCATCATACATTAACTCAGAATTCAGCTCATAGTTTTAGCGTCATTTTGCAAAAGTGCATATTTGATCTACTTCTGTTCCTTACAGGTTACACTAACCATTAGACCTCCGCTCCCCCTGCCTTAGAGATTTTTCTTTCTGATTAGCCATAAGGTGTTATGTACTTGATTTAGACTGAAGAAGGCATATGCCAGTACCTCTTCTCAAGCCTTGAAATAGCAAATGTCTTTCGAAAACCAACTATAAGAGGATGCTACATTTTCCTAGCACTTAAACTCTGGTTCTATAGTTAAACTATTTCATATTGTCCAAGAGAACAATAATAATGGCAGTAGACACTGACTTTCACATCTGGAAATTGTTCTACTCATTATCAGGCTAGATTTGGCTTGGTAGACCCAGTGCTCTCTCCCTATTACAGAATCTTACAAAATTAGGGACAACTCCCTTTCTGGGTTAAACTTTCTTTTGATTCTGGAATTTTCACAGAAGACATAGGGTTTTTCACAGAGAACACCGAATGTCTTCTATAAAGTACAATACTTAGCTATGGCCCATATAGCATCTAAGCCTCTGCATAAAATTGAATTCTTCAATATATCCAAAATTTCTAGGATTCAAAATGATATGCCTGGGTTTTGTTCACAGTTCACAGCCACTCTCTAAGAGACCAACTAATTGATGATTCCAAACAAGATAATTTTCCCTGGAACAGAAATCGTGACTTAATGGTAACATCTAATCATACCATCTTTCATCATTTGGGAGAAAGAGTAAAGTTGACCTCTCTCTTGAAAGAGCAGAAAAAAATGAACATAATTCCAAATAAATAGAGATACGAGGTACCAAGGATTGAACGCACTGAGCTGCATTTCCAGCTGCTTTTTTTCTTCTATATTTTCTCTTTTCTTTCTTTCTTTCTTTCTTTCTTTTTTTTTTTTCAGGCAGGGTCTTGCTAAGCTACCCAGGTTGGGCTCAAACATGTGATCCTCCTGCCTCAGCCTTGCAGGGTGCTGGAATTACAAGTACATGATACCATGCCTTGCTAAAGAGAGACTTTTAACAGGATAGCTGTGGACAAATTTATTTTTCTTTTTCTAAAGTAGCTCATCTACTTGGAAAGAGATACCCAGATCATGGTTTAACTTTTCTAAGAATAGCAGATAACAGAAAGGCTTTTAATTCCATCTGCTTCCCTTGGGAAGAAGGAGGAAGGAAAATAAAATACTTGTGAAGGTGTCAAGAGTACCAGATTCCCAAGGAGAGGCCTATCCAAAGACATCACCGCCCTCAAAACTTCAAACACACCCGACATGTTTTGTTGAAAATACTAGCTTGCCCATCAGAGAATCATTTTTGTGTCATACCAAACAGTAGTATCCTACACTGTCTGAATCCAATGCAGTGTCAATATCCACTGAAAAGCAAGGGATGACTGAAGAGGACATTAGTATTTCTTATACCTAACTACTTCTCTATTTAATGTTTGAACACTCATTTCAAAATTCTTTGATGTGATACAACTTGAGAGCTGTGGTGAGAAAAGAATAAAGCTATTTTCAAACTGTTAGCTGGATGTGATAGCCCACACCTATAATCTCAGTACTTGGGAGGCTGAGGCAGGAGGATTGCTATGAGTTCATGGCCATCCTGAGCTTCATAGTGAGTTCAAGGTCAGTCTGAGCTACATAGCAAGACCCTGTCTCAACACAAAACAAAACACCCCACTAAACAAAGTATTGCTGTAAAACTAAGACTATTTAATACTATACAATGATCTAAAATTTGCTAAAAGAAAGTCAAATTGTCTAAGTCATCTGAACAGATTAGAACTACTTGCTAGATCCCTTGCTAGAGAATCAGAAATAAAAGTATATACATTTTTGTGAACTCTTTCAGAATGATAAAATGTTCCTTCGGAAAATATCTTTGAGTGGAAATAAGGCAGGAATGAACCTACCTGGTATCTAAAATGTGTGATTCATTCTAGTTTCTCGACTGGCTTTAAAAGGAGCCGCCCAAACTCTCATGGTCAAGCTTTATTGTGATACCTATTGTGAGGTCCTAAAAGTCAAAGTAACTTCATTTTAAAATAAACCTCATCAGTGAATGCAGAATAGACTGCGTGTAAAAATGAACTATTCTATTTGTTTCATGAAGTCATTCAAAGCATCCTGCCACAAATTCTAGCTACCTTGCTAATAATATCTCCAAGATTGTTTTCTGTAGCAAATTTGAGATAGGCATTAATTTCACTCCAGAAAAAAGGAAAATTAATACTTTTAGTAGGCTTTTCACAGGTAGAACTGAAGCCCAGTATTTAGGTATATCTGCCCTTATATTCTCAAAATTTCACTACTAAGATATGTTCAACCTCACTTTATCATACATTTAATGAGCTAAGAATCCATGTTTATCTTAGTTAGGATTGTATTTCCTTTGCCTAGCACAGTACCTGACATATGGATTATTCTCAAAAAAGAATCATTACACTGTCAATAAATAATCTCAATCCACAGGTACAGAACATGAAAGACTAGTCTATGTTTCAAAGTCCCTGAGATAGCTACTATAAAATAAATTCTATAAGCATCATCTATGTAGTCTGAAATCTAATCTGCATCCATTAAAAATCTTTGGTTATTAGTAACTTCCAGATACAGAGAAATAGCCTTGAACTGCATGGTATTTACTGTTTTCCTTAATTGATGGTGAGAGGAGTTTTGGGTCTGTGTAAGTGTAGAACATGGATTAACTGAACTCTCTGGTTATAAGTATTCTTAATATATCTAACTGCTTTCCTTAAGGAAGGTTGTGCTTTTATGTACCTGGAACTCAAAAAGTTAAGTACAAGTGTGTAAAGTTTGCTTTAAGTAATTTCCTGTTCAGGAATCTATTCATGTTTAGAATTGTATCCATTTCAACATTTAAAAAAACTTGATGTTCATGCACAGTTGTAATTCCAGCAATGAGGCGGCTGAGGCAAGAGGATCACTGAGTTTGAGGCCACCTTGACTACATAGTGAGACACTGTCTCAAAAAAAAAAAAAAAAAAAAAAGATAAACACCAAATAAACAACAAACAAAAAGAAAATCCTTGAGAGTCACTGCATTTATAGGTTTGATTTACCAGATGTGAAAGCAGTATTTACTAGTCACTGACATTTTAACTCAGACAATTTAATGCTTAAAGAAAAAAATATATATATTAAGTTTATAAGCACAGTTCAAATGTTTGACTAATTTTATAAATGAGACCAAACATTACCCCATGACCCCTAAAATTGATACTAAACTTTATCCAGTTTACATTAAAAACAAGAAACTAGAATTGGAAGCTGAATATTTGAAAAGTCTAAGGAAGAGAACCTTCTCAATAGTCTTTCTGTCACATAAAGAAATCATCCTCGATAATGTCCAAAATCTCACATCCCTACTACTTTGTTCTCATCATTCTGGTACTCGGTCTGCTGACTGGCTAGTCATACAGCTGCCTTACTGCAGAAATGTCATCTAGTGATTTAAAAGTGTAACTGCAAGCTCTATTATACTTATGCAGGAGAGAAGATTAAATATTCATTTTTTGCTGTTTTTGTTTTATAGGTAGAATTCTTTACAGAATCATACTACAGTGGAAAAACAGGAATTATCTAAATTTCAAGAGTTTCAATGAGTTTTGAATGGTGAAACCTGATCAGATACTGTGTCTTGGCAAAACTTGAGTATGAAAAAAGTGTTTCATAAATTTCTGATTTTGGCTAAGTATGACAGGACTGGAAAGCTGAATAGAAATATAAAACAAGGCTGTCATAGCACTGCTGTGCTGTGCTCTCATAGATGTGGCCATCCTAAAATGCAGGCCTTCTTACCATATCACCTTGGCTGTCAGCAAGGACCCAGAAATGCAAATTTTTATACTGCAATTGGATCATGCTATAATCAGTTTCTACTATAGGAAGAAAGCCTAGGGTATGAGTAAAATAACTTTGTAACATTAGCATTTTGAGAGAAAGATTACCTCACTACCATAACCCGATACTGCTAAAACGGACTGTCCAGGACAAATATTCTAGGATCTTTATAAAATGTGTATGTGTGTGTGTGTGTGTGTGTGTGTGTGTGTGTGTGTGTGTATGTTTAAGAGACTGAGAGGGGCCAGGAAGAGAAAGAACAGTCTTTTGTTAAGACTGTGTTGCAAGACATGTAGGATCCTAAACCTTTAGCGGTGCAGCATGTCATGAAGGCGTTGCAAAAACTGCCCAAAAAAAGAAAAAGAAAAGAAAGAAAAAGTAAGAAAAGAAAAGAAAGTGGGTGACTGAGAATTTAATGTGGCAGGTTATGGCAATTAAACACATAAATGCAGTTGCTGGATTTTGCTGTCTCAAGGAAATGTGTAATTCATCCTTGGGGGATGGGAGATTGTACATTGCATTTTTAAAAGGAAACTACTTCTTAGGCGCAGGGAAAGTAAACAGGTTTTTATAGTTCTCTGGTTTTATCTACTTGGAGCTTCCAGGTGGGTCAGTAACCCCACTGCAAAAAGAAAAGGTCAAGAAAGGTCCTTCCATAGAGGGTTGAGATACTGGGAGTCTGGAAAGTGGGAAGAACAGAGTACAAAGTGCAGTAGCTTCTTTCAGTTTTGGGAGCTGGCTCTTATTCCCGTAGAACTCCCAGGAATAGCAGCATGTCAGTTGGATGAGGCTGTCTCTGAGGCACCCTGCCTCAGACAGTTGTTGACACTGTGGAACTTGCCTGCATGGACAAGGTCTGTGGGCTGGGGACTTCAGAGGGCTGCTCACTTCCAGAGGTGGAATGTCATTCAAGCCTTCCCAAAGTGTTCAGAAGAAGCAGCAGTAACCGTGATGATGGTTCAGGCCTAAGCCTCTCTCCCCTTGTTTCCAGGATCCACTTAAACCCTGGAAAGTCAGGACAATCCCCTATGTATGGGGCAGGGGGGCAGCTATCAACAATTACTAACAACAGATTCCTCACCAACAAGAAGGGCTCAAAATTGGCTTAATTTGAGTGACAAAAACATAGACAAATAATGTTTTCTTGAGCTCAAGTCTTACAAAGTAATTCAGACCAGCTACTTGTGTGTTAATTTTCTAATGTAAAACAGGAAAAAGCAGGTACATGACATTTTGATGCACTTCTTTTGACAGGATTTTTTGTCAGTCTAAAAGCAAACTATTGAACATTTAGGTTTCATATAACAAATAATACAGCATGTGCAACAGACATCTTTTTCCTTTCCATGAACCTTCCTTCTTCCATAAACCTACAAGCACACAGCATGAGGCTGGGGCTTTTAAATGTGACTTTTTATCCTTAAGACAACACTGTCAAAATCATCAAAATCAAATACCCCTTTGGAAGAAAGCCCGGTTCTCAAGTGGCCCAGCTATGACCTCAGATAAATGAAAAAGCAGAAGAACATAGCTGACATTGAGTCCAGATGGAGGGGAAAAGGAAGAGGAAAAAAATGCCCTCAGAAAAGGTTTGAAGGGTAAGGGCTTCACAAAGCTGGCCCTAAAAATATAACCTAACCCAACTACTTGTGTAGCATTTAGTGGGTTTCATCAATTTTACTCTAAAACGAAGTAGTATTCATGGTTATGATTCTTGTTTATACAAATAAAGGCATTCAAAGTCATTATCTTGATCTCAGAAGACTTTACAATCTTTTCCATTAACCATTCCAGTACTTAATTAACTTTTCTCTTTAATCTCTGTTTTATTCCTGATACTAGACTCTAACCCTTGGTCTCCTTTTCCTTTGTATGTATCAGTATACTACCAAGTCTAATGTCTTGAGTGTGGCATTTTGAACTTTAATGCCTAATACTATTTATCACAATCTAATTTTTAATCACTAGCAAACTTGTCAGTAATGAGGTTTTGCCAGGCATGGTGGCACACACCTGTAATACAAACACTTGGGAGACTGAGGCAGGAGGTTCACCACAAGTTCAAGGTCAGCCTGGGCTACCCTGAACTACATATCAAGACCCTACCTTGAAAAAAAAAAAAAAAAGCTACTACTACATATCAAGACCTGTCTCAAAGAAAAAAAAAAAGCAATTCTTTTAAATGAGGTTTTCCTCTTTGATAGATTAAAGTAATTCCAGGTAACACTACCTTATTAGTTACTAGATCCACGAAATAATGTTTCTTATTATTCTATTTTAGTCAAATAAATGATGGACTATTAAAGATTCCTAATGTATTATTTCTCAAAAGAATTTTTAAATTATAGGAATATGACCTATAAAATTTTTAAATTTGCTGTGAATATTTTTATGTCAAATAAGAACTCTTAAGGAAAAATACACATAATCTATTACATCTCTACTAAGTTATAACACTTATGTATAGTTTCACTTCTTATATTTTTTTCACATCTAAAGACATCCCTAACCCTACCCTGAATTCTTATTCACCATGATGCTTATAACATAAATTTGCAAGCAGATTAGAGTAAAAATTTTCAAAAGGTTTGGCATGTAGTTTTCCCAAAGTACTGTACAGACAAATCCTGGATGCCTGAAGTTATTCTGGATTCACTCAGCCATTCATTTATTTAAGACCTTTCTATTAATTCTTTAAGGTATGATAAAAAAAATTTAGCAAATCTTTAAAAATTTATTACAGTAAAAACACATTGCCATTAGAAGCTCTCAGAATACTACCTTTCTCTTCAAACACACTTATTCCACCATTTTTGCCACTTTGTGAAGCAGTTCTAGAAGTCTTTTTGAGTGTCTTTAGTTGCACTGTCATGGCTCCTCAATGTCCTAAATTGATTCAAAACATTTATCTTGAATGGTCAGTTTGACTTTGTGGAAGATCTCAAAGTTTGTAAAATACAGGGTATGTTTAAATAAAAATACATATTGATGGAGTCAGTGACATTCATGGACTCATGGACTGTGGGGGAAGAGAACAAGAAGCCACCAAGAAGCAAGTCCTCCCTGCAAATCAGCACCATGTGCAGACTGCCGAAGGGACAGCCAGAACCCAGCCTCTTCCTGTGAGTCAGCACCATTCATGGACTGCAGGGGAAAAGAACAAGAAGTTACCAAGAAAGAAGCCTTCCCTGTGAATCAGCACCATGCACAGGCTGCCAGGGAAACAGCCAGAGCCCAGCCGCTTCCAGCACATGGGCTGGGAAACAAGTCAACCCCCACCCCTGAAGGGACCAGCTGATCTGGAGAAACACAGGCTGTAATGATAGGTATGGAAGTAAAATGTAATTCGATGCTTGCAGTGTTTGGTGTTTCACTGACTTTGCAGGTTTAGGGCCAATAGTCTGATCATCTATTCAGAGGAAAATGGTATACAGTGTGGCATCTATGGGGGATCTTCTTCTGAAGGTGGTAGCCATTGTTAATTCCCTATTATCTTGTTTTGTAGGCTTGTATCATTTTCACTGTTTTGTTGGGTTGGGTTTTATTCTGTTTTATTTTGTTTGGTTTTGTTATATCTGATGGCATGGGCAGCTATTTCAAAGATAGCAAGATTTATTACAGTAGCTATTTTGGATTTACTATTGTCTTGTTTTGAAGTCCTTTGTTGCATTCATTGTTTGTTTTTATTGGTTCTATTCTGTTTCGTTTTGTTTGATTTTTACTATGTCTGAAGGTATCTGTAGCTATTTTGAAGACGAGGCATTATGGTAGCCATTATTGATCTCCTACTGTTTTGAAGTACTGTGTCACTTACACTGGTTTGTTTTGATTGGCTTTATTCTGTTTTGTTTTGCTTGGCTTTATTCTCTTTAAAATAAAAATTAAAAAAAAATAAATATTGCCATAATCTCAGAAACTCAAAATACTCTGGCTAAACACATTCATTTCATCACTCTTGGCAACGTGTTTTACTGTAAAAACTTTTAAAGTTTAAATATTCACCATATTTTTCTATTATATGTTGTGCACCATTTCCCAGGTGCTATGATGGTAAGTGCTAGACATATATAACAGTGAATTAGACAGGTCCTTGCCTTCAAATAGCTTTCAGTCTGGAGCAAGCAAACAGGCAATCACTGAGAGAGATTATGAGTAACATGATTATATAGGCAGAGTTCCCAAAAGAGAAGCAGCTAAGCCAGTTCTTTCTAGGGAGAATGCCCTTAGCAGGTGAGTCCAAAGGGTAAGGTGGGTTATTGTGGAAGGGTATGTGCAAGACGAGGGCACTAGAACAAGGGCAAGGGAAATTTTTCGAGATGGACCAAAGGCCTTAAATCTTGATGAACAGTAATTTTTATTTGTTTACTTAATAGTTTTGGTTTGAAATATATGTGGAATTTCATTACAAAAGTAAAAGGAACAATGATCACACATTAATATTTTTATAAAACAAATCCACATATCACACAGGGATGCCCTCAAGTCCCATTAGGATTTTCCATCCCTATATTAAATGGTCCCAAGTTGGGCTACCTTGAAATCATGTCTCTTGTCATTTGTAGTCTTTTCCTCTAACCTTCTATCAATGTTTTCATGCAGGAATCCCTCTATGCCTGCCTTTTTGTTTTTACTGCTATAGACATGGAAGACAGACAACCAGTCTTAAAAAATCATGTCTAATATAATAATATATTAAGCTCTGAGTGAGGCTGGAGAAACTCTGTGGTTAATGCATTATGAGAGAGGAAGAAAGAACCATGTCATGTCTATGTCAGCCACTCAGAAATCACTCTGCTTACTGTCAATTGATTTGTTATATTAAATTAATCAAAGCCCAAAACACAAGATCTAGAAAGGTCAACAATTCCTAAAAGTCAAACTACTTTCACTGACCTATCACCCTATTGATTAAATAACAGTGTAAGTTTAGATGAATCCATATAAACAGCTAGAATCACCTATTTATAATGCTAATAGATTGAGATATTTTTAAAATACTTTTAAAGAACAGTGTAATTTTGAAATGAAATTTGTCCTACTAATTCATGTATATAGTGCCTACTTGTAAGTCTTGTACATCTCTAAGTCAATGAGAGCTCATGATATATTATATGAAGTTAGAATACCAAAAACAAATGGCATTAGAAACACTCAAAAATCTAATTCTCTCTTGACCTCAGCACCTGTTCTCTTATGACTGTATTCCTTTTCATGAAGTTTGGCTTGAAACAAGACAGCACAAAAATAGAATAGCAAATGTTTATTTTATATAGCTTAAAAATTAAAGTCTCTAGAAGAAAAAAGTTTGGTGTTATATGTTTCTAAATCAATTTTAGCTTACTAGTGATCTGGTTCTTCTCTCTTTCCTGTTTGGAAGGCCTGACTCTACCCGACCAATAAGCTCCATAGTCTTAAGCATGCACATATTCGACCCAAATGCCTTTCACATACCTAGAAATGGAATAAGAAAGCATATGGAGGAAAAAGCAGTAGCTGAAGTTAGAAGCATATGTTTCTCAAAGGGGCTGCCAGGAAATAAAATTGAAATCTAAAACTGGCACTCAACTGGCAGCTGTCTAAAAAGTTTTTTTAAACACACTGCAGAGTGTACTGAAAAGACAGATGTAGCAGGAATCATCACCAAATTTTGAGATTATGAAAGCTAAAGTTAACCAAAGAAAGATTTTAATGTGTTCTTTTCTATTATACATTTACTAGTAAGCATTTATTCTTCACAGTAACTACAGCTGTGTTAGTTACTTTTCTTATTGCTGAGACAAAATACTGGACACCCAAAGTTAAAGGAAGAAAGGTTTATTTAGCTCACAGTTTGTAGAGGTTTTAGTGCATAATTGGCTGGCTCCAAGGCAGGGTAGCCTGGCAGAGGGGCATCACAGAGTAGAACTAGTTCATGACAAGTATAAGATAGCAAAAGCAAGCACGAGCAAGACAAGCCTCTTTCTGGCTCTTATATTGTATCCAGGCTACCACGATAAGGGCAGTTCCAAATCAATCAGTGGACTGATTCAATAATTACCCACCCTTAATCCTAGCACCCTTAATCCTAGCATTGCACCATGAATCAATCACACACTCTAGATTCATTCACCTCTGAAAAAACCCCACCTATGACTGAATGAGACTTTGGGGGAACATCTAGACACAAGCTATAACAATAACAGTGTTCTAAACTTCACAATTTTTAATAACTGCCAAATGAATCACTACATAAAACTATCAACCAATCTGCTGTAATTACCACTTTATCAATTTCTATATGGCATACTTCAATATATAACAAACAACTCTCTGGATATTCACTTTCTTATAGAAGGCCCTAGAGAAATGAACTGCTAGAATTAGTGGAATTTCAAGCCTTAGTAGAGGAAAAAGAATGCTTTCAGAGAACTGACTCATGGTATTTTTGCCCTTACTTTTAAAGGTTTGTTCTTCCCAACACAGAATTATTTTAATGAAAAGCAGTTCTGTGTTTGTATAAAGTACTTAACCCTGAACAGAGAGACTTCAGTCAAGGACAGAGATTTGTCCCTTTGATTAGTAAGTAGAGTTACATGCTGCATGGGGAAGCCCTTTGTAAATGCAACACCAACACTTATGAATGATTATTTCCTAGCCTGTAAATGGCGGAAAGCCATGGATTTGCTCAAGAACACAAACAGACACCACCTTGCATAATAATTTGCCTGAACCAAAAGCTGAGAGAAAGGTTTAACCTGGGCTCATGAGGGTTTACAGACAATGAGTACTCCAGATGATCTCTAAATCCCCATCCAAGTTCAGGGTCTGTGATTCTAGCTTTATCAAAACCAC
>RJWM01018200.1:0-41433 GCA_004363535.1 Dasyprocta punctata | reverse complement strand
TGAGCTCCGGTCAGAGGTTCCGCCACCTTTGTTTGTTTACTTCTTCTTTTTTTTTTACTCTTTCCGAGGGCTACAGTTCTCATCCTAGACTCCTCTTAGGTCCAGAGGATCCATCTCCCTCCCCTTTCCTTCTTTCTGTTATTGTATTATTTTGTATTCCAGCATTTGGGAGGTATATTCCAGGGAGCCTCCCTACGGCGGAGTCATCAGGTCGGCCATTTTGCAGGACTCCCCTCTTGGCCTTTTCTTTACCATAATTTTCTACATACTAAAGACAGTCTCCATTTCTGTTTAGAGGATTCTGCAGTATTCCCATTTACAATTTTGAAATCCAAGCACTGTTCACTATCTGAAATTATTTTGTGTGTGAGTTTACTTTTCTTGAACTTAAAAGGGTGAGTTGGAACCTGTATTCAGGACTCTCGGTGTATCTCTGGTTTATTCTCTGTCTGATCATATATTGAAAAAGGATATTTTGTAGGACGGCTCATTTCTCTACTTATATCAGTGCATATTCAGTGTGGAAAATATAGAAGAGCTAAGAAAATGACAGCTATCCACCACCTAAGCACCAAAGGATACACATTTTGTATGTTTAATTATTTGCCCTTAACATTATGAAAGTTTCTCTAAAGCAATTTGCCTAACACAGGAATTGTACTAAACTTTTGTCAAGTACAGTACAAAGCAAATTCCCAAGAATGACTCAAAAATACCAAGTGGAGCTGGGAAGGCCAAAGGGCTCCGAGATTGTACTCTGGGTCTAAGAAACACTTCTGGAATTTACTGCTATTTTGCATTTGAAGCATATGTGGCATTCGTCTGCTCAACAGTCTATGCCCAGGGCCTGTTTGACACCAGGGACCAGTCCAGGTGCAGGAGAAATGCCAGGGGGAATCTGCACCAGAGAGCCAGACAAGCTGCTGTCCTGGTTCCAAGAATCCTAGTCCGGGATATGGGCCCAAAGGACGGAGCAGGTAGAATTCTGGTGAAATACATTTCCTTTTGACATATTAACAGGAAAATGGCTACTGACTTTCAAGCTTCTCTCACCTGTTTATTTTTGGGATAGGTGAAGTTATAGGCAGCAAGGGTAAATGTTGCATCACTGTATACGATTTTGTATGAAATAAAAACAAGAAGGAAACTGGAACCTACACAAAGCAGCAACAGCCCAAGTCACTTAGGTTTGGCTAACAGTATTTCCAGTTTTAAAGCTAAGGAAAACAGAATTTAAAACATCCAGCAGAAATACTTTAGGCCAAGAGTAGAAATACCTAAAGGCAAAGTTCAGGTCACTGTATTTTTTTTAACAGTGGGCTTACTCTAAATGAAAATATAAAGGGGTCACGGATGTAATCATTTGTCCTTAGCCTCTCAATGCTAGTTTAAGAAATATACACTGCCTCTGATTTTTCAAACTGAGAAAACAGCTCAGTGCCAACAATTAATTATTATGTCTTAGCATTCAATAATTCATCTACCTGGGTCAGAAAAGGCTTTTTAATGATTTGGGACTGAGTTCAGAATTTCTTCTGTCTAATATATTTACCGAACAGAGAGAAACCTGGTGATGGGAGAGGGGAGGAGGGGAGGAGGAGGAAGAGAAATTGCATGTGACAGGGGAGACAGGACAGGATGGCAGGAGGATAGAGAAGGAAGGGTGATAACTATTAAATAAACCCCCAGGTGCAGAGTGGGGTACAGAAGTTAAAGGGGGGAGGTTGTTTTCATCTTAAAATATAACTTCTTTGAGTTTCTGACTTCATGCCCCAAACAGTAGCAAAACGTGTGTGTGCGTGTGTGCTGGAGGATGCCAGGGAGTGGGGCTCAACATCTCTGATTTAGGCTGGCATGGAATAGGGAAGAAACATACAGGAGGAAAGACAGAAAGGGATCAAGTTCTGTGAGAACAGAACCCAGAGCCAGAAATTACCTTGAAAACAATAGGTGGTAAGTAGAGTAACAGATAACCCAAACATGTTTCCTTCCTAATCCATGGACCATAGGAGTGTGCTACGTTACATGGCAAGGGGGAAGTAAGGTTGTTAACTGGCTGACTTTAGCACAAGGAGAGCATCCTGGGCAATCAGTGTGGGCCCAACATAACTAAGAGGGTCATGGACAGCCAGGCGTGGTGGCGCATGCCTGCAATCCCAGCACTTGAGAGGCTGAGGCAGGAGGAACGCTGCAAGCTCGAGGCCAGCTTTGGGCTACAAGGTGAGTTCAAGACCAGCCTGAACTGCATAGAGAGACCTTGTCACAAAAAAAAGAAGTGTGTATGTGTGTGTGTGGGAAGACAGTCATTAAAAGAGGAAGAGGGAGATGGAAGAGGAGAGAGCTACAGAAGAAACAGAGACATGAAACGCTACTGGCTTTGAGATGGAGAAGAGAGGTCACAAGCCAAGGGATGGGGGCAGTTTCCAGAAGCCAGGAAAGTCAATGAGATTCACCTGAGTGCCTCCAGAACGGCATGCTGCCCTCCAATACCTTGATGCTGGCCCAGTGAGGCCAGTGTCAGACTTCTGACTTCCTGGACCATATATTATATCTGTGTTGTTTTAACCTATGAATTTTATGGCAATTTGTTACAGCAGCAATAGAACACTAATGTGACAAGACTCCTGAGATCTGCAGAAAATGCAGATGGCACTGGATTTTCCACTTTGACATGGGATGGAATTTAAATGAAATTTGAAAGGACAATAGAATTTTAGTTAATGTCTGAGGTATAATGATATCCCATTCTTTTTTGAGGGGTATTAGAGTTTGAACCCAGGGTTCTCTACTACTGAACAACATCCCCAACCCCATCCCTTTGTGAGACAGGGTCTCACTAAGTTATCTAGGCTGGGCTCAAACTTGTGATCCTCCTGCCTTAGCCTCCTAGAGTACTAGGATAACAAGAATATGCCATTGTTTGGCTCCCATTCTCATTTTTAAGGGAAAAAACAGTAAATGAAAACTTTTGTGGTTATTATTTTAGACAACTACCTCTTAAAACATCATGCATGTATCCTTGTGCTTAGGATTCCCCCAAAATACCTTTTATTAAAAAAATGTTTTTGGTGGTGCTGGGTGTCAAAACCAGGGCCATATGCAACCTGTGCAAGTGCTCTACCACTATGCTACATCTTTACTCCAGAACGTCTACTGCAGAATTCACAGGGGCTTGGAGTCATGGCATCCTGGTGCTGAACTGCTCAGTAGAGTCGCTTACTGCCTGCGTGAACTTAGATAAATCATTAATCCTTTTAAGATCGTCATCACAAAACGGAGATAAGGATAGTTAGAAGATTAACTATAAATATTACAACACATGTAAACTATATACCACTTAATGCAGTGACTGGCACATCCGAAGAATTCAACAAATCATTATTACTGACGTAAGTCTCTAGTATAAAGGGAAGGGTGGAGGGCACTGTGAGAAGTTACATAGTCCACAGCTCTAACAAGAGCCCTCTCAAAGACCTATGATTAGCTGGTGCCACTAACAGTTTAAGAAGCCTAAACTACAGCAGGTGGGGATTTTCATTAAGTATAAGGAAGGCTTTACATACTATTTAATACTAGATATGCTTCGGCTGTTGGCTGGACTATCCTGTCTGAAGACCTTTCATTATAATGGATCCTGATCCATTCAGAGTGGACATACAGCTGTGTGGCTATTAAGGTAAATTACTTGGATGGGTAGGCTAACTTGTCTCCCATCACTCAGGCGTATACTATTTAATACTCACGGAAGTAATACTTCTTGTATGTTATTCCAGATTGCTTTTCCTCCCATGATTATTATCAGCTGAGTCGTCAGTTCAAGGAGGCAGCCACCTGGGTCACACTAGCATGTTAAAAAGAAAATCTCATTTAGATTTTAGATGGGTATAACAAGAAACACAGTTATTAAATCTATTTATTTTTGACACTTGTTCTGTCTAGGCTAAAAACACCTAAAGAATATACAATGAAGAAACAATTTATTAGGCAACTGAGAGAAAACATGAAGCAGCCTAAACTGTCAAGAGAATGCAATTCTATTGCCATACCTCTTCATTTCTGTATTTCCCCAGCCAATATACCGGGTCTCCTGGATAGCCTACAAATTTGCCTTTAAAAAATGCTATGTAGAAGCAGGATGAATAGTAGTTGACAAACTGGAATAAGAACATCTTCATAGTTAGGCTGTTCTCATAATCAGTCTGGGTCCTTGGGAGTTCTGTAGGGAAAATAAAGAAAAGATTTGCAATTCGCGAATAGCTTTGAGACCTGAATCCGACACTTATACGTGAGTTAACATGTTGAAAAAAATACAATTCACACTGTTTCCACTTAAACTGTTTTCAGTTCCTTAATATAGCCACTATGTTAGTTCCAAGTTTAAATACTGTTATACAAGTTCTCTCCTCACATGAATATATCCTACATGAAAACAAATATATATACACACAAAACGTATAAGTACACAGAAATAAGTGTATGTGTGTGTATATATATATATATATATTTGTGTATATACATACATATATATATATATTTTTCCCCCTAAATGTTCCTTAAAATGTACAAGTATTAGGTTATGCACTGTCTTAGGTCTAAATTGGCAGAAAACTATTTTTAAACTGCCTGCTAGAAGATGTTCTCTTATCTTCCCGAGTTGCACTACAGTGGGTCTGCTGAAGAAGGGACAGCTTGCTAGAGGCGTACAAGAAGATACAATAGGCCATCCTCCTAGTTTGGACTCTGAATCGTTCTGATTGTCTGCAGATGGCCACTGAGAAGTGCACGCAGAGAATGACCCCAATGAGTGTCAGTGATCACTAAGCAGCTGCGTGGGATACACACCAGGCCAGAGGGGATGAGAATTATATTAATATGAATGGCACAGGGGAAGACACATAGCAGTATGATTGCTTGTCCGCTCTGCAACAGAGAAGCATATTTGCCACTGGAACCATGACCCTCTTCCACTTATTTGCAAAAAAGAGACTATTTGGTTTCGACAGTAGACTACATGATCTAATGTAATTTAAAATATTATTCGGCACCAATCTGTCTACACAGAGCTTGGACATTATAACGACTGTCTTTGCTTTGTCCCTTTTACTCATGCAAAGCTGTAGGTAATTCATTTCTGATACAGGTTAGACAAAATATGTTTACACTCAAAAATTTCTAAAACTTGGAACCTACAGGAATTTAAATGGTTAAAAGGCAGTCTATTTTTACCAGGCCTAAGCTAGGGCTGGATCTTACCGAAATTAGTGATCATGATGGCCACTTTTTCATAGACAGTGTTCAAAATCATGATAATGACAAAGCTGATGATGGACGCAGTGATGGATGTGGCCATCTGCGGGGTCAGATACTTCTGGATCGGGTCTGTCCCATTGTTGTTTTGGGGAAGGGTTGCAGAAAATACAATGAACACTGAGAGCCTGTATACGATGATGCCAATAACTGAAGCGATGATCAACAGGATCTGAAAGCACAGTAACCACAGTAGCATGAGACTCACCAAATGATTGGCTTTGCTGTTAAAAATTGCCCCTGTGCTTAAACAAGATGTATACAAAAAGTGATATAAATCTCACGTAATGTTACAGGAAGAGGTGGGAAATGGGACTTGAGACAGGAAAAGGACTGATGGAGGTCAAGAGGCTAAATTCACTAATATAAGAAATTAACAGGGCAACTGTGTGAAGGGGTAAAGGGAGATATGGGAACCCTATGCTTTCTATGTAAGTTTTCTGTAAAGTATATTTTAAAAACAGCGTATCTCCAGACAATACAAAATTGGAATAATGGGAAAAAAGCTGCGATGGTGGGACTAAGGAAAGGATCCTTGATGCAATTACTGAATGGTTTAGATTAGAATTTAGTGGTTTTATGCCCCTTAAGGAGATATGATCTCTTCCAACAGGAAACCTGTCACTGGCATAAGAGTTAGCAGGTACAAGCTTTTATCTTAATCATGTGACGAGATTCTGGGCTGGCCATGAAACTGGTTAGAAGTGCCCCATGCTAACTGGTCTTTGTTGATGAAACCTTCCTAAGCTTCCCACATTCAGATCTTAAACTCTTACAGTGGCAGCCATTAACACCTGCATTTCTACAAGATTCATTTCACTGGGGTTCTTAAATGCACACCCCCCAGCATCAGTGGGCGCATTGGAAGCACAGCTGGCACATGGCAGGATTCTACTTTCCAATATGCAGCTTTTCTCTGGGCACTGAGTAGTGTACATTAAAGGTCCAATGAAGCTTTTCTTACTCCATACATGGTACTAGACATTATTGGACAGGCAACTTTATACTGTTTTCCCTACATCGGCTTTCCTGGATATACTCTAGAGCCATGTACTCAGTGTGCCTGACTGCTCATGATGACAGCCACAAGAGAGGACCAAGCAGATCATGTCACACTCTTGACAGTAACGGAGTCTACTTTTCACCAGTAGAGCACAAGGAGTGATTATTCCAGGACAGGCCTGGAGCCAGACTCCTGCATGGACATCTTCACTATGCCATGAGCTATAGGAGCTTAAGCAAATCAACCTCTGGGATTTCAACTCCCCTATCTGTACAATGGGTATAAATAAGTAAAGCAACTAATTCAAACAACTGTGGCAGATACAACAAATTACTACAGGTAAAAACAAAACAAAACAAAACAAAACAAAACAAAACAACACAAGTGTAGGCACAGGAAAAGCACTATGTATGGAGACCAGTGTTAAAAAGATGTTTTTCTTACTTTGTAAGCAATCTGCTTGTAGAGAAGGCATTATATTTCCCCTGTGATCTTGCTCATTTTCTCCTTCCTTTCACAGTTACATCTTAACATGTGAAATGAATTAAGATGTATGTAAAAATTGCTCAGGCTGAGAAAAAGTAGATGATGGATCAACCGACTCTCCCTCACTTAGTACAACACATACAGGCACAGCATTTAAATATAACATCATTCTGAAAATTACATCAGTATTTATTTGTTAAGTGACTATAATAGCATTCTTTAAATGCTTACGGCTCACCTCAGCACATATACTGAATCCTCATAGCAGGCCTGTGCGGTAGATGCCTGCATTATACCTCTTTTATAGATAAGAAAATAGAAGCTAAGAAAGTAAGTAATTCACTTAAGATTAAGCAACTGGTAGTAAAAGGACTGGGATCACCATGACTCCAAGGGCACACTGACCTCTACAAGGTACTGCCTCCGAGGTAGTTTGTGAAATGAATTCTAACGTATTTCAGAGCTTTCACAAACTTTCTAAGTTTCTATACTTCTCAGGATGCTGGGTGTATTTGACATTTCTTTACAGAAACACAGAAGCTTTTTGGAACATAATTTTAACATATTCTCACTGTAGAAGTTTTCAAAAAACCCTGTAATGGTTGTTGGTTGGTTTTGCTGGACTGGATCTGTTCCTTATCCCAGAAGAGAAGTCAAATTCTATTTTTCTATTTTCTGCTCTGGAGTGGAGGAGGGATGGTCCCAATGGTGCTCAAGCAACAGATCCTGATTGGTTTGAGACAAATAAGGTCCCTCACCCCATTGGCTTTAGCAGTCAGAGCCAATGAGATGCAAGGAGATATTTGTTTGTGACCAGGAGAAAAGACGCTTCCTTTATCATAAAGGGAGCCACCAAGCAGGACCTCTTTCTACTTTGATATGAGGTGAGATCTGGAATTCTGTGGTCACTGTGCTACCGGAAGGCAGTACCTTGACCCACCATGTTGGGAAGACACCTGAAGCAGAATGAGGACAGAATGAAACACAGACCTCAATGTTATTTAAACTGCAGCAGCAAACCTGAACTGAAGTTATAGCTCAGATCTAGAATATTCAGTTGTAGGAACCAATAAATCCCACCTTCTTCCATTTTTCCCCCCTTTGGATACACTGACTAGGGATTGATTTTGTTGCCTATGATTCAATGATTTAATTGTAACAAAATATTTTTAAAAACTAGGAAAAATTACCTTCTGTTTACACACAGGCATACTTCTTTTGGAACTATGTATTATTTGCACATTTAAAACCACTTTACATATTTTTATCCTTCTTGAAACTAATTGCGAAGGACCACATTTTTACATAATATTTTCATGAGTACACCTTCCCAAGTTGTATGCTGGGTCTGAGGTGGGACATTCTGGCTGACATGTATGTGTGTACATACATGCGTGTGTACAAGAAGTTGTGGAAAACGGTTGTGGAGAAATTTTACCTTTACTCACCAGGTAGAAATATTTGTTGATTAAAAGTTTCCAAAATTAGTGCATTAAAGGCTACAGGTATTTTTGAGACTCACAAACTTGCGCTTACTAGGTTAAGTGCTTGAGCCACTGAGCTAAATCCCCGCCCTTGAGACTCAAACTGCTTTCTCAGTAGGCTGGTATGAGGTGAGACCCCGACCCCTAACAGGAGAAGAGTGGTGCCCAGGATCACAGAGCCTGACTGAAAGGTGAAAAGCCTTCGCATTTTAATGTGCACCTGACTGGATTACTACTGAGGTTTGACTCTTTTCTCATGTTTGTTCGTTGTTGTATTTTTTTCTTTTGTAAATGCATAATTATGTTCTCTGTCTCCTTTGCTACTGTAATTTCTGGTGTTATCATACAGGTGGTCTGGAATGTATGTACTGAAGGTATTAAAGTTTTACCCTGTTAACAATTTTTTATTTTTTTTGGTGTTTTGTTTAACTTTAGTGTATGGAAGTATTTAAATATTTTCCTCTGTCCATCTATTGCTAGACTGTACAATCATTAGAACAGTATTGATTTCTACTTTATGGTTTAACATTTGGAATTTATTATAGTGTGCTGATTCAAAGTATGGGTTTAACCTTTATTTTTTTCTCTTACTGGCTAACAAGTATTTCACTCCCATTTGTAGAATAATCTCTTGCTTTTTTTTTTTCCCCTTCAACTTTTTAAGATAGGGTCTCAATAAGTATTCAGGTTGACCTTGTACCTGCTATATAGCCTAGGATTGCCTAGAATTTGCGATTCTCCTGCCTCAGCCTCCCAACTGCTAGGATTATAGGTGTGTGCCATCAGACTTGGCTAGCTAGCCACTGTGCTCTTTCTCAGTGGTCTGCACTCTGCAGAATATGCCTGTTTCTTTTCCTATTTTAATAAATGTAAAACATGGCCAAATAATTTTTACTTGTTTCATGTATATATAATGCCCCCCTTACTCTAAATTATTACATCAGAGCCTATTTCTAATGTCCTATTCTGTAATCTGACCTCCTATCTGGTGGTTCTTGATCCAATAAAATCCTTTATCTTACTAATATTTTATTAATAAACCAAAACTAATTTAAATTCTAGCATTTTAAAGGTATTGTTTTTTGTTAAGAAATATTCTCCTTGCATACAATATCATCTAAGGTTTTTTATTTTAACAAGCAAAACTACAAAAAGGATAGCAATGATACAGAATTTTTAAAAAATAAGAAGTTAACACTAGTTAATATACTGCATATTGTTATCTTAGAAGTAGTTGCTCAGGTTACAAGATTTAGGCATGAAAAAAATGATCGAACAATTAAACAATGAAAGAACAAACTATTCTTTTTGATGAACTAACAGAGATTAGTAGTATAGTTATCTATCATATATATATATATACATATACACATGTATATATGTATACCTATAAACATGTAATCTTTTCCCTTCTTTCTTTTCTCTTTTCCCTTATCCCAATAGTTCTTCCTTCTGAGCACTTTCTTTCTCTTTCATTATCACAATATCTACTGTACATTTTGGATCTTATTAATCTTTCTTTTTTTCATACTAGGGACAATATGATATTTACAAATGTGAGTTTGATTTATTTCACTTATGAGTATGGTCTCAAGTTGCCTGCATTTACCTATAAAATTAAGGCTTTTTATATCTGAGTAATTTTTTATGGATTTTTATTTATTTTTTAAGAGTAAAATCCATTTATTGAGAGAAAGAAAGCTTCTGTCTGAGAGACAGATGAAAGGATGGATTTTTTTTAGTACTTCTTATATTTCTGCAAAAGTTATTCCTAGACACTTTATTTTTGTTGTTGCTGCTGCAAAATTTTAAAATTCTTAATGCTTCCCATTCAGTTTCTTTACCAGAAACTGGAAAATCCTGAGCCACTGGCTTGATTTTAATGTGGGAGGTACCAAGACCCGGGAGAAGAATTAGTCCAGTGAGTGACAGGTGCCGATGTAGCTCTCCGGATACAGCGCTCTCCTGCTCCTCTGAGCTCCTTGAGACCACAGAGTTCCAGGCGTGACTTTTTATTTCCTTGGTATTTAAGATCCTATCTTGAATATATTTTTATATAATAAATTTAAAATTACTCAAAAAAATAGTTGTGATTGTGTCTTACCCAGAAAAAGACAGCACTGGCGCAGAGGGTCATCCGGATGCACTTCCCACAGGCCGTGAAGGGGATGCGCTCTTCCTCCTAACGGATATGAAGAGTTCAGTCCATCAAGGGATCATGCCCATACAATTATTTTTTTCCTGATCTGCCAATAAGTCTTAGGGTTCATTTACTTAGTTTGCAACCACAGTCTCCTTCCTTATAATTGCACGTTTTTGTTAATAATTTCAAACAGGCACATGACATGTGCTGTGTTTATTTTAATAAGGGTTTTTTTAAAATATAAGTGTGAGTAGCAAACTGCTATCTGCCATGACCCAAGCTCAAGAATCTCAGTATCTGCTGATGCCAAGCTGTGAAGCGACATTCCTGGGCCTGTCTTGGGTTTTAGAAGTGACTGTGCTGCTAGCACAGAGCACAGAGCCCAGAACCCAGAGCCCAGGCAAGAAAGTTTCATAGATGCCTGTAAACACTAGTGAACCAACAGTGATAGGTTTTTTCCTCAAGTACGAGCTCCTTTAGGCACTGGACAGCGCCCCCTTGTGTTCTTTTCGCAAACGCACAAGTGAAACCTCCCGCTTTTCGCGCATGCCCAAAGGTTCCTCCTATCAGCTGTTAAAATGTCATTCTGCCTGCCCCTTTAGCTCCGCCCCTGTTAAAATTCCCAATAAAAAGCCCGAGGTTTTTCCTGAAGCTTCTGAAGGGTGCCTGCGTCTCTTCAGTAGCCCTCCTGTGCCTTCCTCCTGATATCTCTCTCCTCTTTTCTCTCTCACGCAACGGGAAACCAAACAAATACATACTTCTTTGTTGAACTTTATATGTTAAGACATTTTCCAATCTAGTTTATAAGAATAAATTTAGAATCTTAAGAGAAGAAATCTAACCTGAATGGTAAAGAGTAGCTACAGCATAGTAATAGCTGCAAATACTGACACAGCACTGACTCTGTGCTAAGTATTATTCCAAGTGGGTTTCATACATAAACTCGGTTAATCCTCACCACAACAATGTGAAAGCAACTCTATGAGTTCCATTTCATAGAAGAGGAAACTGAGGCATACGGAAGTTAAATAATTTGTCCAAGATCACCCAACTAGCCTGCACTCAGGCAATCTCATTCCTGAGACTTCGGAATCACACCATACACCCAAGCCTCTCTAAACCAGAGGAGGATGTATTAGCAACAGGAGTGAAATGAAGAAGAAAAATATAGAAAACTGAACCTTCATTTGCAATTTCTTAACAAGCAACATTTCTTTTGGTGAAAACTTAGCTAATGTACTGGTTGACAATTTCAACTATGGAGAAAGGATAAAACAAATGATCGTTTCTTTAGTGTTTTTCTGTGCTGCTGATACTGCAAGTTTTTTCCTCCCACTAGCCAAAACTCTTTTTTTTTTTTGGTAGCAGGGACCAAACTCTCAACCTCACGCCTGCCAGGCAGGACTCACGCCACTGAGCTAAATCCCTGGCTCAAACCTCTTTATGAACATCTAATTTTATCTAAGTTTTGGCTTTCATACTTGAATATATACCCTTTCACAACACATGCTTTGACCCTGTCTTCTCTCCTAAACAGTGGTAACTATACATAATGAGAATCTTGTTACCTTGTAAGAGATAACTGTCACCTTCCGGTCATAACTAAACCTCATTTTTCTTTCCCATTTACAAAATGAAGAGTTTCAACTGCTCCCTCCAGTGCCTTTCAGTGCCAACATTCTATAAATCTGTGATTCAATTTCCGAACTCTATAGTTGTGGATGGTTTCAGTGCTCTTGGTGAAAGCACTTTCTTTTCAAGGCGTGATTTGTATTTGGAAACCACTGTCCTTATGCTGATGACTGCAAGAACAATCAGCTCTGAATTTCCTGTGTGGATGGAAAGCAATAATGCAAAAGATTCAAAAATCACCTTCTGGAGGCTTTGGAATATATACAGACTTAGTTTTATTTTTGCAGCAGTAGGAGCAGCTGCAGCAAACCTACTTTTCTAAGGACATAAAATGCTTAGTACCTGAACTTTGTCAGATTACAATACGTGTTTCCCCTCATCTATCCTTTTTTCCTTGACTTTAGCATAATACTCACACTATTTTGTGCACATCTCAACCAGAAGGTGGAGCAGTGACAGGTTTAGTGCAAAATTAAGGGTCAGCAGTTTAGGATGGGTAAGGGACTGTAACGAAGAAACATGTGAAACACCAAGGATCGGCATTAAAAAAAATACATTTTGCCTTACACAGCTAACTCACAGAGAAGTTTTGAGTGGGCATTGTTACCTTTATTACCAAAGAAGGGACCATCTTTCCAGTGTTTACTGTTTTAAGTGTTGTCTCTTTACCTTGGCTTGTGCATTAGAATCTCCAGAGAAGCTACAAAAACCAAACACCAAAGGAGTAACTCTAAGCCCAGAATACACACAGGCTACTAGCCTCAGAGCGTGTAGTGATGGAATTCAGACATCAGTTATTTTTCAAGCTCCCAAGTTAATTCCAATCTGTAGCCAAGGTTGAGAGCCATGCAGTAAGCAGAGAAATGGCATCTAATCACGTCCTTCTTACCTGAGTAATCTCATTTATCACCACATGCGTACACTGTGCTTCATATTCTGGTCGGGGTTGTTCTTCCTGCTGTAACTCAACAGTATCCCATTCATACTCCAGTTCTGCCTGGCGCCGCTTCCAGAACTCCAAAAACAATGTAACTAATGAAGGGAGAGAACCAGATTAAGTGATCTTTAATGATGAGAGATGTCCCAGAAATCCTGTATCAATTACTCATAATACTTCTGTATATGGTAAACAGAATCTAATTGATAATTGATACTTTAAAAATGATTTTTAAAAGAAAACACTGATAATTCACATAACTTATGAAACAGACACAGTTTAAGGGAGAAGTAATTGTGGAAGGATCTGGATGCTAACACAAATGTTCTGCTACCAGCACTTCCTTGCCAACTAAAAACACAAATATCTCATCATTCAAAAGCAGATCGGGGTCTACCGTTCTATCTATTTTCCCCCGCGTGCTCTCCATCTTGCTCTTCCCTTTCTTCCTAAGAGTCTGGAGGAGAAGGGAATGTTTTAATACTCTCCAAATCAGTTAATATTCTCTTACATAGAAAACTGATATTTTTCTCAACCTAAGCATGAAAAATAATTTTCAGGGCTCATTTTTTAGTATGTGTAACTCAAAATACCAAATGAAAACATTAAATGTTAATAGAATGTGCAGGTTTAGGGTAAATTCCCTAGACTCTTTCAATCAGGCTACTACCCCAAGTCCTTTAGAGGCCGAAATTCTGGAATTCATCTGTTTACAAATACCTCTCATTTGTCTACCATGTGCTGATAATAAACGAGGCACAGTCTGTGCTTCAGGGAGCACCCAGGTAGATGACTGTATGAGTACAGTAAACAACCAAAGGGGTCATAACAAAGCTATGCGTGAACTGCTCTGGGCCCACAGCCACAGTATCTAACCGGATGTCTTGAGGAAAGTCTTCCTAAAAGAGGGGACCACTATGACAAACCATGAGGTGACTCTTGAGCTGATCAAATGGGCAAGGAGTCCAGAAGAGGACGGTGGCAGCTGGGGGGGAGATCCTCATGGACACATCGCAGGGCCTAATGTGCCCCAAAAGTTAGGGTTTTAACATCAAGGAAGAGGTGAGGCAGGGAGACCTACTGGCAGGTACATAATAAGGCAGCATCTTTGAGGAAGGGTGAGCAGCAAGACTGATGAGACACAGGTAGGACAGCAGGCAGGAAGAGGTCAAGGATGCTGGCCTTTAAGTCTACTTCAGAAATGCAGTGAAGAGGAGCAAGTATGAGAGGGAAGATAATAGGCTCAGTTATGCTCGGGGGTCTGGGGGCTACTCAAGGAGAGCTGTCCAGTAGGCAGCTGTTCCGCAGAGAATGCGGGGTCGAGAACTGGGCGGAGCCAGGAGCTTTCACTGTTGTGTCAGGGGGTCTGACGTGGGGTGGATGAGATCACTACAGGAGGTGTCTGAGAAGTGCTAGTTCTCACCCTGGCTGCACACAAGCAGCACTTCGGGAGTTTTTAAAAATACTGAGCCCAGGCACTACCTCTGAGATTCTGATTTAATTGGTCTGGAATGGGGGCCAACATAGGTTTTTGTTTTGCTTTTAAACTCTAATAAGCAGTTAGGGTTGAGGAATCACTGGAGTAGACAGTAAAGCAAGCTGGAATGAAGGCCTGCAGATCTTGCACAGGCAGCCTGAGACGCAGGAGGGCATCTTGGGGTGCGGCTCTGAAGAGCACAAATCCAACACTCCCCAGTGGGGCAGACAACTGAAGCATTTAAAAGCACCCACTTTCCAGCTGTGTTTGCTTTGATACTGTTTTTCCCATAACAGTGAGAGTAGAGATAACTTGTAGGTTGGAATCAGGCTCGAATTGTATATAGTGAACAGAGTGATACGGCTACAACTAAAGGTTTCCTAGGCATTCATGTCCCTGTCCCTGTGGAAATGATGGAACTAACCATTTTCAATGGGAAGAAAATCTTAAGGGACCACGATGTGACACAGTCTTGATGCCCACCTGACCCACGCTGGCCTCATATGTCAGATAGTCCCCAAACAGACTCCTGCTGGCGGCACAAGGTGCTCATGAGCCAACCATCAAAGGCTGCAGGCAAAGCAGTACAACACAGCCCATTGACTAAAGCCTCCTACACTGTATATTTTCTTGGCAAACACCAGTGTGTTTCCATCAAACAGAAGACCCTACTTTAATTTATCCAACAACTCTACTGTTAGTATTGCATATGTTCCCATCCCGAAAGTTCTCTCAACTCTGCCCCCCCATAGCTATGAGATCATTCTAGTGATAGCTATATGTTTTCTTTAAAAAAAGTGTACTTTATTCACTATGTCAACTCCTCTCTGCTCATCGACATATGCAGTAGGCATGTGTCCTGATCTATATCTGTTAGGTTGACTGTCTATCATGCCCTCAAGAATGTCACCTTCATGTGAGCACTGATTTTGCTCGTTCACAGCCAAAGCTGTAACATGTGGTAGGCCTGTAATGCATGCAGTGAATGAACAAATTGAAAGAAGCCACACCGAAGCCGGGCGTGGTGGCGCACGCCTTTAATCTCAGCACTCAGGAGGCTGAGGTAGGAGAAGCATGGTAAGTTTGAGGCCAACTTGGGCTACAACACAAGCACAAGGCTGGCCTGAGCTACACAATGTGACCCTGCCTCAAAAAACTAGGGTTGGGAGTTTGGCTCAGTGGCTTAAGTGCCTGCCTGGCAGGTGTGAGGTTGTGAGTTTGATCCCTGGTGCCGCAAAAAACAAAAACAAAACAAAACAAAAAAAAAACAAAAACAAAACCACACCAGACACTACAAAGGAGCCCTAGTAGTTGGGAAATTGTCTCCTCAGAGGTTCCAACTGATGCCAACGGCTTCCATTTATATGCGACATCTACTTTCCACTACTCTCGGCTATACCAGACATCTTGGGCTCTCAGGAAAGGTCTGGCTAACCCTGTAGCCAGCAAACGCCTAGCTAACCTGAGGTGGAAAGTATATACCACAGGGAATCTGACAGCTTATTGGCAATATCATGGTCAGTTCTCAAATCTTGACTGCTGGACAGAGTCCAGGGGAGACAGACTGCTGAAATCACCATGTGCACTTTCCTGCGTCACAGATTTCACAAACATACTCTCTGAACCTAACTACATTTCAAAGGAAACTGTGATTCAGGACATTAAAATCCTGTTGCACTTTGGCACCTGCTGTGGGTGGAGATGGTCTGAGAGGGTACCTGCAGGGTCTGTGCACTCCAAGCTTGGTCCTCTGGGTGCTGATGTTGGGAACTGGTGGAACTCTTGAGAAGTGGGGCCTAGTGGAAAGTGATTCAGGGGTTGCGGACACTGCCTCGGAAGTGATTATGTTGTTCTCATGTGATCCCAGTTAGTACCGAGGGAGTAGGTTGTCTAAAAAGTGCAAGGCTGGTCCCTCTCCCAGTACCTGGCTTCCTGTCTTGCTATGAGACCTTCCTCACACAAACTCCTGTCATGATGCTATCTGACATGTGGCATAGCCAAAAGTATCCTCACCAGAGCCGGACCAATGGTGCATCATGCTCCTGAATGTCCAAAACTGAGAGCTAAATAAATTTCTTTTATCCATTACCCAGCTTCGAGTATTTTGCTACAGCAATGGCAAACAGACTAATACAAAACCTACATTCATAAATGAAACCAGTACTCATAAACCTATTGAAATTATGCCAGAAGACTAGTGACACCTTATTCATGTTACAGAAAGGTCAATACCCACGTCAGATGATATAGACGCAAGGAGTTGGAACTGACATTTCCTAAGTCATTCTTATATTTTATAGCTCCAAACAAGATAGTGCTATTTCCATCAATCAAAATAAATATTTTTTTCACCTTTCCAAAAACTTGCTACAAATTTATTAATATACATCACATTTTGTCATGAATCCAGTCAAATTATTTGCAGGGCTCATTTCTTATTCTATGCTTATTGCTTTCTGTGTATAGGGCCTTAGATAATTTGTTTAATCTACTAGCCATTTTCCTGGCCTTTCAAATTATATCATTTACTCACTATCTATCTAGCAACTGTATCAACGAGATGATTCATGAAAATAAACTGCTTTTCCCACACAAAAAAAGCAAGATAAGCAATTCTAATTAACGCTATTATTATGAAGGAATAGTGGTTACTCTTTCCTTTTCTCCCTGAACTAGAACATAAGGGGCAAAATGGTTGATGTTGACTAAATCCTGAGCTTCTGGGTCAGTTCTCATAAGTGGTAATGCTGCACTGTAAGCAAGAAATGTCATGGTTTTTTGGGGGTGGGTGTGTTGGGAATCAAACTCATGACCTTGTGCTTGCCAGGCAGGTGCTTATGTCACTGAGCTATAACCCTGGCCCAATGTCATGGTTTTGTTAGCAAATTCTCAGCCTTGAAAACAAAACCCCTGGGAGTTCACAATGGGTGGGAGTTTGGGTCCTCATGTCACTTGCAGGCGAGGATTCTGGGGGAGTCTATAGAAGGCCCTGGTCATCAAGCACACTCACCGAGGGTTTTAGAGTCTGTACTCTTGAGACTACGGCAGCCCAGACCGAATAGCATGTCCCACACAGAGAGCCCGGCACAAGGGACAACTGTGCGCGATCACAGACAGGAATTCTGTGACTTTTGCTCCCTGTCTCTGCATTAAGACAACTAGGAGAACCTCGCGGGTGGAGAGTGCAGCACTCTTATTCTCTGGGAAATCACACGGCATGGTTGAAGCTCTAGTCAATGAGTTAAAACTGTTACATCAACATGTAAGAGAGACGGTGGCCTGGGTCCTGGGAATAAAAAGCAGCCTCTCTCAATCATAGTTATTATTAGATCTCAGGAAAATTGGGCTGGGTGTGGAGGCACAGGCCTGTAATCCGAGCATTCAGGAGGGTGACTCAGGGGAATTGCCATGAGTTCAACGCCAGCCTGAACTACATGCAGATAGAGAGAGACAGACAGACAGAGACAGAGACAGAGAGAAAAAGAAAGAAAGAGAGAAGACAGAGAGAGAGAGAGAGACAGAAACAAACAGAGAGACAGAGATACAGAGAGAAAATAGGAATCCGATGAAGATGCCCATATACAAAAAAAGGAGCTCAGAGCAGCACACTGTTGGCGGTGTTATGTCCTGCAATGAGTAAGGACAAGAGACGTGAGTGTTCTCATTACTAGAGCCTGCTGCTGAAGAGCTAGGTATTCTAACGGGCCTTGAAACTCTCCAGACCTTGTCACTTACACAGGTCCATGAGGTAGATTACCTTGCTCAGTCTTTACTGCACGTCACTAACTTGAAGGAGGTTAGAAACGACATTTCTCAGCCTCTCTCACAGCTAGAGTTTCAGATGTGACTCTTAAAATGACTGTCAGACACAGCCGTGTCTCACCCAAATCAGAAACTGGGCTGAACGGAGGCCAAGGAGGGGCAGCAGGTGCCGTGTGATGTTGCTGCTGTGACCCCCAGGAGCAGCACAGGTCTAGAAGGAACAGTTGCAACAGCCACTTCCCAATCCCCATGTGGAGCTAGTGAGCTTTCCAGACCCACAGATCCTTAGTGTCTCAGCTTTTTTTCTGGAAATTACTAGGGCCTACTTACCACTCAGCCCTCAGATACAAAAATGAAAAACTCTAGTCCAGGTGGCCAAAAGGCAGAGCCAGGGAGAATCAAGTGGAAGTAGTTAAGAAGCAACACGGCATGGGGAGAGAGTGAGTATGCTCAGAATCTTTACTGCAACCATGGGTTGTGTTTAGGATTTCATGAGTCAGTGAGACTGGGCCAGCTGGTTTGACCTAAAAGGGAGGACATTTTTCATACAAGTATATGATTTTTACTGTATTCATTATAAATGGTTTTCTACTCTCAACTTTTATCATTTCCAGTAAGTATAAAAACACTCTAAGTGCCACATCCATCAGGGATAAAAGAGATGCTGCAGGAATATGAAGGTGATTATATGAATAACTTCACATGAGTCTCCCACCGGCTGGGCTCTGCAATCTCAGACTTTCTGTAAGGAGGCTCACAGCAGGAGTTCTCATACGGCAGTCACAAGGAAAGGAACAGATAGTACTTAAAGAGTTCATCTAGACATATGCTTAAAGAGCTACATATGATGCCACAGGCCATTCAGCAATGTTTTTTGTATTCTAAAAATCAGACAAAATAAAATTAGTCCAGTGCAAAAGGCAGTTCTCTAAACTTGGAATATTTAGTGGTCAGAGAAAAGGAGGGTTAGTAGGAAATATGAGGTCTGTCTCAGTAAAATTAATGTATATTTTTTGCTTCATTTAAAATGTTTTATTTTACAATGAGCATCCATTAGTGTAACACAGTTCAACAGATGTACTATATCAGTCGTATAGATTACAAATCAGTGCTGAAACTGTAAGCCCGCAGTTAAAAGTGCTGACCCCTGTGTTCAGGACTTGAGCTCTTACTGTAAAAACAAAAGATGGATTTTATAATGGAGGAGTACGGGGCTTTGAATACAAGTCTGGCCTTTATGTGTCAAATTATGCCAGAGCGTGGTCTCCAGCAAAAACTTTGAAAATATCTGAATGACAATGTCACTTATCAAGTAAGTCTTTTACAGTGCCCTTTCTCCAAGAATCGCATCTCTAAAAATTGTCCATAGTCACTGGGTTTTATCTGTTCACTGATCCATTTGGTGACCCTTCATTGGTATATCCATCCCACAAGAGACAGACTGCTGAAGATACCCAGCAGTGAGCCTTTCTACAAGTTGCATGGATTGATGCTTCCTCTTTTCAAGAAACTTAAGTCAGTTCTTTCCCCCACCTTTCTTTAACCTCAACTCTATTGTATCTTTCTGTACAGGATAAAAGTGGAAATGTGTTCATCTCTGAAAATATGAATTTTTCTTCTATGGTTAGAATAATTACATCAATTAAACACTTAAAAGTCTACATTTAAAGAAAATAATCACATCGTTAAATTAATGATCAAACACAAAATAAAAAACATAAACATAGTATTCAGGTTCCTACACAGGACTTACATTCTTTTGGATTATAATTATTTTATTTATTACACAGAATTCGTGCTATAAAACAATACACTTATTAAGTAATCATTCATACAGAAGTATAAAAAGAAGAAAGCTCACCTATAATCCCTTTGTGGTTGCTTCTTCCCCATCCTTACTCCCACAAAAGTTGGATGAGATCACAGCTACAAGGATGGTTAAAAATCTACGCCCAAAAATCTGAAATGCTTCAAAACCGAGAATTTTTGAGCGCTGATACAATATGCTCAAAATACTCCAAATAGTGAAGCATTTTAGATTTCAGATTTTTAGATTATGGATGCTCAACTGGTAGTCAATACAAATATTCCAAAATATGAGAAGACTTTGAAACATTTTCAGTCTCAACCACTACAGGTAAGGTATACTTTATGTGCAGTAACTTCCAAAGGATGAATCACACTCCTGTATCCAAGCATTCAGGTGGCCCTCCATCCTTCACCCCCACACTGACGCTGGCTGGGCCGTATGGTCTGCTTTGGTTGATGAGACTTTAGCTACCTTGATGCAACCATATGCTTAAAAATGCCTTTGCCTTAGGGCCTGTCCTGTCCTGTTTCTCTTTGGAACCCTGACACCCAGGAAGAATCCTGCACTAGTCTATTTAGCGACCCACGGAGCAGAGAAGAGCCTTTCCAGCTGAGCCCCACAGACCAACCCAAGTTTCTAGCTTCCAATCCATGAACCCCAGTGGAGACCCCAGCTCACAGCAGAGATCACTGAGCCACCCCATGCTGGAAAAATCTTCCAGCTGACCCACACAAGCATGGACATAGTAAACTGAGCAATAGGGTTTAATCATGCATTAAGCCACTACCATTTGAAGGTATACTTACAAGCAATAAAAGTTAAATGATATAATGGCCTCAGAATTATAAATGAAGCGCTAGTGAAACTGAAACTTAGGTGATACAAGGCCTTACAAGTGGGCTGGTTGAGTCTATATAAAACTGTGCAATACTATTAAATTGAATGTATAAAAATGAAAACTTACCCCATACTCCCATAAATACCGCAAAGACTAGAGTTCCAAAACTGTCAAAGATGCACAATTTCTGAAAAATAATAACATGGAAATGAATCAAGTTCTTCACTTAGCAGAATTACTTAAATATGCAATGTCTTGCATATGCAGTCTGAGTTTCTTTCAAAGGTGATGCCTCGTTTAACAATCACCTATAACATATGTATATAAACTTACAGGTGGAATTTCTCATTGTTTGAAAAGCAAGCAGCCGTTGCTGTATGAACTGACTGCATCTTCCAATGGAAGCTTTTCATAGCATGATAAAGAAAACAGGTGCAGCTATTAAGATCCCTGTCAGGACTGAGAAACGGCCCCTCTATGAGCTGTCACATGAATGTGAGGAATACAGTGGCTGTAACAACAGAACGGCCAGTAAGCAACTTTTAGATTTACAATCGGCATCTTAGCATCACTTCAGCCTCCTCAAAGGAACAAATTCCAGAATTCCTACTTTTCTTATTAAAAGAAGTACAAAGCCATGTTTATGTGCAGATGGCTGTCCTTCAAAAGAGCCCGGTTTCCTCAAACCCAGGGGTGGTTTTTATCTTGTGGTTGGCAGGTGCTTTGGTTGGGAAAAGGATACACAGGTGCTTTCTCTAACATTACAACCATCACAACTGATAAATAACAAAAGCATTCTATATACAGCCACAGAAGGCTCTATTCTTTAGTTCTGCTAAGTCCGGCTTCCTATTTTGTATACAGGTGTGTGTGTGTGTGTGTGTGTGTGTGTGTGTGTGTGTGTGTGTCTAATAGAGCTTTATTTATTGGCACTGAAATTTGAATTTCAGGAAATTTTCATTTTTCATAAAAATATTTTTATTTTATGGAAAAAATAAAACAAAATTTCATAACAAAATAAAAAGAGAATAATGTTGTGGCTTCTTAGCTAGTACTAGCACAGAAACAGCCCATTGCCATCTATGACTTCTTGGGAGATCTTTTAATTGGTTACAAACTTTTTAGTCAATAGATGTTTTTACATTTCTTAAAACTAAAGACAAAGGCAAAAGTGGCAAAGATATATTTACTTTATAATAGGTCAAATGTGAAGTAAAGATGCAGACTGGGTAGAAGCAACAGCTGGGGTGAAAAAAGCAAACTTAACAAATGGTAAAGAAAATTCTGTCTACTTTATGTAATGTAAGTTTTTAGGTTGTCCTTTACACTCATAGCGTGGGTAAACTGTTATCGGTAGAAAAACACTAGTCAAGTTATCTTTATTGAAAAGAAAAAAACCTAGTCATCATCTTATCCATCTGGTTTCCAAAGCATGTAAATGCACATTTGATCATGCACATTTACCTTGATCAGAAAGCATGATTCTAAATTATCTCACTCAACTATTCTTTTAAAAAATTCAGCTCAAGGAAGGCGAAATTAATAAATGCATGACTGCTCTAGGAGAAGAATGCTCTCCACCTACTCCTCTAGTCTTGGGATTCTATAAAGCACATATTTCAAATTTTTTAGTTTTGATTCTTATGGAATCATCTCCAAGTTGTCTTTTAATGTTATGCTTTAACTTTTATTGTAAATTATAAGAAAAGTCCTATGAAAAATAGCACTTGTGTGTTATAAAGATTCTATAAAAAATAGCTCTTGCATGTTTTAAATTGAAGATTCCCTCCAAGGTCATTCCCATTTTAGGAATCAGTGCAATCCTTTCTCTATCTGATACTTCCCTATTTGCCCTGACACTTCTGGAAATAAAATTACGATGTGTGAAACCTCAGCTCTACTCTTTGGGAAAGTCAATGGAAACGTATCTGTCAGGAGTAGAGAGAAAAACAAGTGGTGAGGAACAGCAAGTGTACTATCACTGCCAAGATCACCCTAGCTACACAGGCCAAGGTGAGTGACAGGCTTTGCACCCCTAGGAGAGGGAGTTAGGCCTGGATGAAATTTAAATTCTTGCAACATGTGTGAGAATCAAGAAGCCAGGAGACAGAGTAAGATGTTTCACTTCTCTGCTCTGTGTCTCATGAGAGCCCTATGGAAAGGGGAAGAAGGGGAGCAAGTAAGCAGGGGCTTTCTTGAGGAAGCCCCTTGGCCTGCTTGGCCAGACAGCACAAAGAGGGCAAGGCAGCTGGGGAGGAGCAGCCCTGAAACAGTTCACTGCTGGAGTCACATGAAGCAGGGGAAAAAGAGGGGGCTGCATGTGAAGGCATGAAGACTTCATGCAGAGAAATCAATTTGAATGTTTAAATACGTGGTATGCTTTCTTCCTTCAAAGGAGTAAAATAAAAACTTTATAACAATGTATTTCGAAGAGCAAAACATTAGACTTCACCATGTTTTCCTTTTATCATGCTAGCCACAAAGCTAAAACTCTTTTTCAATGTGAAATCACAGTAAAAAGCATCACTCCCATTGTTTGCATAGTGTTTCTTCATTTCCTTGGTCCTGACTTTATATTACTATTTATAGTCTGGTTAATCCTTTTAGTATACATTTCAATTAGTGGTTACTCTGTCTCTTTCAAAATGAAAGAGGTACAAATTATATAAACAAATAATGAAGGAAGAAAGAAATAAATGAATTAACCAACAAACAGTAAAGCTGGAAAATGTGCCCCCTTTTTGAACTTTCTTCTCCATTCCATCGTTTCTTCCATATTCTTCTATATGTCTCCTCCCTCTGTAAATCACACTGGCAAGATTTAAGACAGCTGTCAAAACTGGACTAGAACCAAGGACCCATTAGTTTCCAAAATAATGGGAAGAACAGTACAGAGAGACATGTGAAAGTCATATGCTAAGGATGGAGCAGAAGAAACGAGAGAACAGTTGTGGTGGGAAGTGTGAGAGAAGACCTGCTTAAGGGAAGTGAACTTTCCACTTGTATTTTTTCAGAGTACAATTTGCCTCTAGTATTATCATCATTGGCATCTACCTGAAATTCAGGGCCTCCACATGTGTAACTAGTGATGTTTAATCTGAGCCGACATTACTGGAAAGCAGCTCCCTTCTTACCATCTTCAAGTCTTTTACTTTGTGTAATCTAGTAGAGAGATTTATAGTTGTGTGGGTGGGTGGAGTCTATTTTAATTCATAAATATAAGGGAAAAAATACCAAAAAAACAAAGTGTTGACAATACCCTGCAATCATCTTAACCAAGTGGTAAAACATGTTTTCAAATGTAAATCTAGATTTGGGAGCTAAGTGCCTGGTAGCACTGTCAGCTGTCAAGGAACCCAGCAATGGCAAGAAATGCAGATTTGTTGCCAATACTTTGCCTTAAGCAGATTATTAATCTCTCAGATCTACAGTGTCTTATACTGCAAAATGGGGATATTCTATTTTACCTATCTCACAGGATTGGTATATGTATCAAAAGCAGTAAGATCAGTACAAGAACTCTTCAGAGTATAAAATATACATTCTGGCATTGGTTTATATGTAGTAGGTCAGAATGCTCTAGGGCCATACACTGATTCTAATCTCTCACCAGGACAGGAGAATCACAATGAGAGAAAGGAGAATGTCAAGAGTCATCAGGAAGACGCCCTGAAGGGAGTGGACCATCGGCCTTCACCACTTCTGGAATTTCCAGCCTACTTTTTAGTAAGTTCCTTCTGATCTCAATGTTTGTCCTAAACCTCCTGGTTTTAAGCTCAAACAACCTGGATGAATAAGGGGAGCTAGCTGTGTTTTCTGGGAATGTTTTGAGATAAACACCTTTATTCACTTATACACAAAGCTATGTATATATTTATACATGTAGCCAAAATCTGAACAGCCAGGTCTTTAAAAATCCAAGCATAGTTTCAGCATACTTTGAAAGACAGAAAACATATATTTCACAAGTATGAATTTCCTAAGTACAAATTTTAGATTTCTACTCACTTAAATTAAGGAAAATACTTATAATAATAAATCTAATAAAAAGTATTCATAAAAAAAGTTGGGTATGAGACTCTGTTTTGATTACCTGAAATACTGTTTCGATTCCACCACATCCTTACTGACTCTCCATGAGAGCATAGATAAGGCTTTTAATCCTTTTTATAAAACAGGAATACACACATATTACTACCTTCCAGAGTGTCTGTAAGTTTAATTGAAAAACACCCTCCCAAATCCCTCTGAGGAAAAAGATATAATTTCTATGTTATAATTAAGTGGCTGTTAGAATTGAAAACATTTCATTTATGTGTAAATATTTAGGATCACAAAAATTACCTTTGAGGACTCGCAGGTAATATTGAGTTGCCAGAATGGACAAATCTTATCGCACTGAGGACACATTATAATATTGCCACCAATATCAGGATCACAAACTTCTTTGCTAGAGAAGTAAAAATGTAAAAATTAAAAAAAAAAGTAAGAATTTTAATGAAAAGAACTTAGAGCAGTATGATAAAATCTAATACCCATTCATTAGAAACTAAACCATATTTTTATAAAACTAGCAAAAGAAGAAAACTTCATTAGCCTGATAAAAGTTTGCTACATAAAACCTATAAAAATCATACATAATAGTAAATGTTGAAAATATTTCTTCTAGCTCAAGAATATGACAAAGGGCCCTACTCTGAGCACTTCTTTTCAGTTGGAGGCCCCTCCCAGTACAATAAATAAAGAACAATAAACTATGCAGATTGGTCAGAAAGAAAGAAAAAAAAATTTTTTTTTTGTGGCATTCAGAATTGATCCCAGGGTATTTGCACTATACTACATTCTTAGCCCTTCTAAAATATTTTTTATACTGAGACAGGGTCTCACTAAGTCACTAGGTGGCCCAGGGTAAGCTTGAACATGCAATCCTCCTGCTTCAGCCTCCCAGAGTAATGGAATTACATGTCTGCACCACCACACCTGGGTAAGAAAACTTTAATTACTAGTTGATTACATGATTGTCTCTGTAGATCACTTAATGAAACTTAATAATTATTAGAATTAATGTGCTTAGTAGTTTGCTGGACAGCAAATCACTATACAAAATATATACAGGCAAAGAAAAAGGAAATGTGTCTTTGTGCACCTGCTATAATTAGGAAATAATTTTAAAATGTCATTTTCTATAGCTTATAAAGTATCGGGATAAATGCAGTCCAAGAGGTCTTCAGATTTATATGGCAAAAACTTAAAACTGTTCAGAAGACAGTGAAGAAGGCAGCCTCATATTATGATATTCATAATTTGGAAGAGTCAATAAAGACATTCTATCTCTTCCACTTCAGTTATAAATTCTACAGAGGAACAAAAGCTCTCAACAGTCAAAAAGTCCTGAAGTCCTGGCATAGGTTAAGAAAAGCAACCAACAGAACAGAATAAAGATCTCTGCCTGCACAAAAACTGACTCGGGACAAAGCTGGTGCAGCAAATCACTAAGGTGAGCACTGGCATTTCAATGAGAGAATATCTGCAAAAACGTGAAATTAAACATCATATCACACACAAATCAATCCCAGGTGGAAAATGAGAATGCCAGAGTGCCAACTTGTTAGCAACAGACAGGACTGTTACTGACCTTAGGTTAAAGAGAAATTTCATAAAGATGAAACCACAAAGCATAAACCATAAAGGAAAATACTAAAATATTTAAGATTTTTTTGAAAGAATGTCATTAAAAACATTATTAAACAGAGGTGGGAAAAAACTAGACACAGACTGGTAAAAGTTTGCAAAATTAGGCAAAGAACTATGCACCAGAGAGCTAGGTATGGTAGCGCATGCCTATAATCCCAGCACTTGGAAGGCTGAGGCAGGAGGATATCTAGTTTGAGTCCAGGACATACAACTTAGCAACTCAGACTCTGTGTCAACAGAAAAAATAAAAAAGGACTAGGAATGTAGCTCAGTGCAGACACCCTGCATTCAATCCCCAATACTGCCCCCGGGAAATAATCAGACAAAAAACAGCAGCAGAAATAACAGCAAACTCCAAGGAGAGGGAAAAATTTGATTTCCATATTTACTATCTTATAATGTTTAAAATGCTAGATTCTCAACATAAAAACTATAAGAAATAGAAAAGTATGGCCCTAAACCAGGGAGAACCAAGCAGTCAATAAAGACTGTGTGGAAATGCAGAAAAGCCAAGATAATTTTAAAAAAAGACAAGACTGGGAAGTTTCTAATTTCAAACTTTACTACAAAACAAAGTACAGTAGCCAGGTGTGGTGGCACACGCCTTTAATCCCAGCACTCGGGAGGCTGAGGTAGGAGGAGCCTTGTGAGTTCAAGGCTGGCTTGGGCTACAACGTGAGCGCAAGGCCAGCCTGAGCTACACAGTGCGACCCTGCCTCAAAAAAACTAGGGCCGGGAGTTTGGCTCAGTGGCTTAAGCGCCTGTCTGGCAGGCACGAGGTTGTGAGTTCGATCCCTGGTGCAGCAAAAAAAAAAAAAAGATATAAATTTTAAGGATTTTTTAGAGGAGGAAATACCTGTAGTATTCTCCACTCATATATGTACATACATGTTTTCAAAGCCACACAAAATTTAATATATTTTTAAGAGAAATACAAAGGTATGTATGTATGTATTTATATTTTTGGTACTAGGGATCGAACTCACAACTTCGCACCTGCCAGGCAGGCGCTTAAGCCACTGAGCTAAATCCCCAGCCCTGTTTTTTGAGACAGGGTCTCTCTATGCAGTTCAGGCTGGCCTTGGACTCACTTTGTAGCCTAGGCTGGTCTTGAACTCACAACAATCCTCCTGCCTCAGCCTCTCAAGCAAAGGAACTTAAATACAAAATTTAGTAAAGTAAATCTTTCTGAAGTAAGAAGGAAAAGGAGATCTCCCTCTCTTCCCTCTCTTCATCTGTCTTGGAGATTGAGCTCAGAGTTTGAACATGCAGTGCTCCTGTCTCAGCCTCCCAGAGTACTGGGATTAAAAGCATGTGCCACCACATCTGACTTCTTTTTTCTTAAACTGGGTGATAGATCATTATTTCTTAGATGTTTAAAATATTTTCTATTGTTGTGAATCTACTAAGTATATAACAGCCTGAAAACAGTTAAAATTCATGTCATCTAAACATTTTAAAGCTATTTAATAATTAAAGCCAAACAGTTTTGACCACAGGGAGTAAATAGCCCCAACACCTTCCCTCCATTTGCTGTAAATTAATCTGTGTGAAATGGCAGGAACTATGTGTCATGTGGCTATCATGGTGATTTCATAAAATGAGTTGTAACAAGAACAACCACTTGAGAATCTTATAAAAATGCAAATTTCCCACTCTGAAAATGTATTTTTCAGATGCCTTTGTTGTTGTTTTAACCTGAGATGATACAGAAAACAATGAAGATGCTGAAGAGAAAAAGTATCAACATTAAGCTTCTGGAGCCAAACTCTTTTTTCAGAGAAGAGGGTAAAGTACTTCGAAAGCCATCTGCGGCTTCTCAGTCCAAAATAATGGCACAAAAGGCTCAGAATCTTCTGCTAAATAGGATGGGGACTGTGTCTATGTGTCAGGGCTGCCGTGGAAATATTCTGCCTCAGATGCCAGAATGATATGCCCAGAGCTTGACAATTTTGGTCATCGAGTCATTGCTGGTGCCCAGAAATTTTTATCTGGCTGTCCTATCTGGAAAGAAGCCCGATGATCAACAGAAAACTGTCTGGTCCAGTGCTACAACCCTTCTGCAGGAGACCAGCAAAAGCAGGGGAAGGTGAGCGTGATTCAGAACAGCGATGGTGAACTGGGAGCGCACTGGCAAGCAGGGACCGCCCTTCAGACGGAGCAGCTGGGCTCCGCATTCTAGCATCAAACAAAATGAATCAGCTGTCATCTATTTTTCCTCTGACACTGCACAGAATATTTTAAGAGCACAGAAACAAAACACTGACTGGTTATTTGAGTTGTTAAACACACGATTCTTAATACAGATTGAGAAGCTGTTGCTAGAAACCACAAAACACCAGCTTGGCCAGTTTTCCCATTGAAACTCGGAGCCGCTCTCTGGCCCACATCTGCTGGGCTGATGGAAGCGTTCCTCTGAGGCCAGAAGTTCAAGGGCAGTCCTGCACCGGGCCCTTCTTTTTCAAACAGAGTAGTCTTAAAATATTGGAGTGGTTCCTAATGGTAATATTCCTGTCAGAGGCCGGCTGGATTATCTGAGAAGAAACTTTTTCCGTTTCGCTTGGTTATTACACCCAGAACAAAGGAGATAGCATCCCAGGCAATGAATGCTTTTTTTTTTCTTTAACCAGAACAGTCTAAAACTCTGAAAATAATTTTATGTCTAACCATCTTTTCAGTGTGGCAACAAGGAGTAAACCGAGGTTACCTCCATGTACAGTTCTCTTGACTGAATAATCCATAGAGGAAGCAGGCCACTCCCACAACCGCGGCCAGGAGAAGCATCTTTGTGTAATAGCCCAGCCAAGCAAAATAGATTCCGATCTTCTCGCCGTAGTATTTCCTGAAGAAAGACAAATTAGTTTTAGAAGACAAATAGTCACTCAGCACCTTTACCTTAATGTTATTTTTTTAATTTTAAATAAAGGAGACTTCACATGAATTTCTAACTCAATTCGCCCTTAAGACATATTCATCTTCAAAACAGACCCTGGAGTCTAGGACACAAAAAGATTTACTGCATCCTACACAAGTACTGATCACGATCACTGATTCGCCAGTTGAAGCAAAGTAAATTGAGAGAACAAGACAGGGAAAAATGCTGACTATGGAGCAAATAGCATATCATCGTCATTCTTTGTAAATGCTGGCACTGTTTTACACACTGCCCAAAAGATTTTTAATACGCGTGAAACAAGTGGGCAATCTGCTCAGTAACCTGGCTGCTTCACGTACTTAGGAACTTTTTTTGGCAGAAATACAAATCACAAACAATAGCTAGAAAATGACTAAAGATGAATACCACTGCCTCCCCAGTCCATGGGGGACACATTCCATGATCCCCAGTAGATATCTGAAACCTTGAAGAGTACTGAATCCTATATATGCTATGCTTTTTCCACATACATAGGCACACACACGATAAAGTTTGATTTATAAGTAGGCACAGTAAGAGACAACAGTAAGATACAACAATTACAAGACTATGCCGTAACAACTGCTTTGTGAACGTAATCTCTCTCAAAATATCTTATACCATTTTCATCCTTCCTTCTGTGGAACACAGGTAACAGAAATCGTCAAAAATGAAACCTGGAGGGCCGGGGATTTAGCTCAGCAGTGTAAGCGCCTGCCTGGCAAACACAAGGTTGTGAGTTCAATCCCCGGTACCACAAAAAAAAAGAAAAAAAAACATTAAGGTGGGCGTGGTGGCACACTTCTGTAATCCCAGCACTTGGAAGGCTGAGGCAGGAGGATCCTTGCAAATTCGAGACCAGCCTGGGCTATAAAGTGGGCCCAAGGCCAGCCTGAACTATATAGTGAGACCCTGTCTCCAAAAAAAAAAAAAAAAAAAAAAAAAAAAAAAAAAAAGAAATGTGGATAAGGAAGAGCACCACACTGTAGCAGAATGTGTCTCTCACCAAACTTTTATAAAACACGTGAGAATGGGAGCAGGTAGGATGGATAGAAACACCAACTATTCCCTAATATCTAGCACTTCTGTGTTTTTTCTAGGCATTAAAAATTGATTCATGAGCCGGGGACTTAGCTCAGGGGCAAAAGCACCTGCCTAGCAAGCGCAAGGTCATGAGTTTGATCCTCGGTACAAAAAAATTTTTTTTTTTGATTCATGGGGTACTCTGGGTAAGATGGAGGTGGCTAGGTAAGTGAGATTAGAAAAGAGCAGGGAGAGCTGGCGGTGGTGCTGGAATTGTCCCTGAAAGGGAGGCTGAAGACATCGGCAGAAAGAAAGGTTTACGCATGAGGAGAAAAGAGGAAGGGACTGTGTCGGTGACTCTGCAGTCTTTCTAGATGGATTCTCTTCTCCGTGTTGGTCCTGGTGTGTGGAACCCATAGATTTCCTGGGCTCTGAGGCCTGTAGGAGACTCTGGCCTCCGTACAGAGCCAGGCTGAACTCCTCGGGCTTCACCTAGTGGTGACTTAGCTCTGAGAACCACCTGGAGTCCTGGCCAGACCAGGGCCACAGGCGGGCTGAAGTGGTGTTGCTAGGGTGGGGACAGTATGCCCCAGGCAGCATGGTTTCTGGGTGGCATTATTGACCAAAAGTAAAATTATATTGCAACAATATACTCCATTTTAATATGGTAAAGAGTCAAGCACATCAAAATACAAATGTTTTTCTCTGTCTGTCATTTTAATTTTCTATTTAAACAGCTTAAGGTATTCCTTTATGTTGGAGGGCAGCAAGTTGAAGGACTGCCACGCTGGGCTGAAGGCCATGCCCATGAGGAATGGGAAGGGTGGGACTGATGTGAGATTAGAAGACAGGAGGAACAAAGTCCATTTCCCTGGGATTGAGCTTTGTTGTTTGACTTAGAGATGGCAGACAAAGGACAGGCTCAGGACAGTGCCTCGGAGAGAAAAGCCTGGCCTTGGGTGTGAGATAGCTCAACATGTTTTCTGTAATACATTACGCTTTCTGTAATACATTACTGCTGTGATTTAGATACTGGGTTTTTTGTGTCACCTAAGGGTGCCTATATTAGAAGCTTGGTCATCAGCATGGAAGTGTTGAGGCGGTGTAACCTTATGAAGCTAGTGGGAGGGCACGGAAGGCAACGTCCTCAGAATGAATCGTGGTTCTTAGGAGTTAGCTCTTGCAAGAGGCTGTTATAAAAGGAGTAAGACTAGGCCGTCTCCTCTCCCTGGCCTCCTGTAATAAGACCTCCCCCTCACAAATGGCCTCTTGCCATGACATGATGCAGCTGGGGGGCCCCTCCTAAGACCCGTTTGGACTTTCAGCCTCCACAACTGTGGGCTAAATAAACCTCTTTTCCTTATAAAACACCCAACTTCAGGTATTGCATTATAGTAGAAATAGACTAATACAGTTCTCATAAGCCATCTATTCTGGACATGTCACATTTAAAATCAGAAAGAATATTAGAAGTTGCCTGGTCCAACCTTCTGATAGTAAAAATATCTTGCCATATGTAGAGAGCCGGTCTGGTTATATAACCCCTACTTGTATATTTTACAGTGACAGAGGAGTCATTACTTTCAAAGCTATTCCTGTTACATTCATTGTAGGCAAGGCTGGAAATGTTTTCCAAATCTTAAATGGAAACCTATCTCCTAGTTCTCAGAAGCTGGGAATAATGAGGATCCTTTCAAATCGGATATTGGCTAATTATTGTCTCTGTCAAAAACATCCAACTCTTAACATCAATCATAAAATCAGCTTTGGTTTACCCAAGTTACAAGTATATGCTCGTGTGTGAGAAAGTCTAGTAGAAGGCTTCCCTATCTTCTGCTGCCCTGAAGCACCATTTTCAGCTCTCAGAGCTGATTCTTTGAGGGTTACTTCCATTTTGCTAATATGAAGCACTACTTTTTGATTTCTTAGTTTTGTGGATCACCACTAACTTTCTAGTCTGGAAGACGAGGATTAAGCTCTCTTTCAACCTCCTGCCTTATCATCCATCCACATCTCTGTTTCCATTCTTTCTGCAGTTACATTATAATTTTTGGTGAGATCAATACTCTTGTTTTACATTATTATGACTCACTATTCACAACTGAATCAAGATATCACTATAATTACTTTTTCCTTCCTGCCCAATATTTGGCTTCACTAGTAACCCCTTAAGCATCCAGGCTTTTGACTTTCATCTGTGGTTCCCAAGGATTACCAAAAGGGAAATAAGCTCCTCAAGTTAATAATTGTCTTGATGGTTCATTGCTTAATGTTCTGTGTGGTTATTGACAAATTCAACCCCAGACTCTCCCCTGCTGAGTAATTTTCTTAGAATGTTTATTATGCTTTGTGTCTAAATGTGCCCTACAAAGCCTCATGTGGTCATGGTGGGTGGGCCTTTCTAAGGCAGCTGAGCCTAGCATTTGTGATTGGTTCTTTGTTTAGCGCTGGAATTGGCAGCGTGAGTGAAGCACCCACCCAGGGGTGGGTAGCTGGTATACAATATGAGGGAGGGAGGAGGTGTGCTTTTCCCCTTTTGCCCCTTTTGCTCTGGTCACTCCTGCTATCTGCCACAGCTGCCATTAATAGTTGACCCTCAGCCATGCCACTGTGCCTTGGAGCCAACTGAGTATAGCCTGAAACTTCCACAAACTGTAAAATAAGTAAACCTTTCCCTCTTCAATTTTGGGCGTCAGGTATTTTGTCTCAGCAATGGGAGAAAAGTAACCAAGACAGTGTTCAAACCCTGGAAGTCATCTATCAATTTCAACTCCTTGAATAAATTCCTCCAGACATCTTTCAACTTGTTTTTTTGCTGGAGTTTTTCTATCACATTTTCAATTTCTATGAGCTACATTTTACTCTCACAGTGATGCTTATATAGACACTTACTCTTGTCTTGTGGATACCTCATCTTTTCTCTCATGGTGAAAATGGGAGTTTGGAGGAGAAACTTTCTTTCTTTACCTGTATAAAGTCTATTTCCTACAGGTTGTTCTTTCCAATTTGCTTCACTTTTTGGGAAGGACTTTGTTTCCCTTTTGATAATCCTGGGAAACCACAGACAAAAGTCAACAGCCTGGATGTGTACGAGGTTCCTAGTGAAGCAATGTAGGGATAAATACATGGACCAGGGATAGAGAATAGCTAAATATGCTCCCCTTAGCAAAATATACTTAAAATAGTAGGAAAATTGTTTTTCTTCTACTGATTAAGACTTACCACCCTGCCAACAGATGATACAGATTTAATATGAAAAGAGATTAATAAAATGAAAACTTTATACTGATGTCAACCTTAAATAGTCAGCCCTCCACATGCAAGGGTTCTGCTTCCATGGACTGAACCAATGACTGATTGAAAATACTGGGAGAAAAACAATCTGTCTATACTGAATATGCATAGACTTTTTTTCTTGTCATTAGTCCCTAAATATCAGCATATCACCACTATTTACAAAGCATTTTCATTATAGGTATTATAAATAATTTAGAGATGACTTAAAGTATATGGAAATCTACACATAGGCCACATGCAAATATTATACCATTTTATACAAGGAACATTTGTGGATTTCATTATTCTTAGAGGGTCTGGAACCAGTCCCCATAGTACCTGGGATGATTAACTGCATTTACATATGTACAAACATCTTCATTTAAAATCTTACTGTACAGAATAAATGGGGTTAATAAAGTACCTCTTTGGGACTTTAATTCAGCTAATAAATGAAGGAGGAGAGAACTAAGAGTGTGATCAAATGAAATAATGAACTGAAATCCCTATGAAATAATAAAGGAAGAATTATTAAGGGCTACTAGGTCACAGAAAAAGAGATGACTGGATATTATGATCCTTCTGATAAAAACATCTAATTCCATGTATCAAGTATTTTGCATAAAGTAGATAAAATTCCTGCATGAGGATCACATCCCTTAACTAAGGCAAATGCATGGAACAGAGGAACACGCTCAGCAGTATCAGTGATATCATGGGGGGAATAAAAGTGGAATGCAGGAAATAAAAACTAGATGCAAGGAATTATTGTAAAAACTGGATGGAAAACAAAAAACAAAGAACAAAAACTTACAGAGAAAATATGAATACTTTTTGAGACAATTAAGGAAATCTGAACACTGATTATTTGATGAAGTCAGGGAGTTATCACTTTTGTTTTAAAGGCTATTCTGGTAATGTTTAAAATATTTTGAACCAGGTATGGTGGCGCACCCCTGAAATTCCAGCATTAAGGAGGTTTAGGCAGGAGGACTTCCCAAATTTGAAGCCAGTCTGGGCTACAGAGCGAGTTCAAGGTCAGCCTGAACTATATAGCAAGACCCTGCCTCAAAAAGCAAAATGAAAACCTAAAATATTTAGAAAGAGATGCTAATGAAATGATGTTTGGAATTGGCTTCAAGATGGTCCAGTGGAGGGGGAAGGGAAGGAGGTAGAGATAAAGATGAAACACAAAGGGCTGTGAGTTGAGAATTTTTTGGAGTGGGGTGATACATCCACTTGGGCTTGCCATATTATTCTACTTTTGTGTATTTCCCATGATAAAATGTAAAACAAACTATTCAAGTGTTTTAAAAACTCTCACTATAAAGGTAAGGCATTTTCCCAAGCTGGGCACTTGCAGGAGACACTGAAAAGTCAAAGAGCAGGTGCTTGGCTCTGGACAGACCTGAGGACAACCCGATTCTCCTCTCTCCTCACTCTCCACATCCAGTTCATAACCAGTTCTGTCAACTGCATTCCACAAATACACTCCAAATCTGCTCTGTCTCTCACCTGGCTCATACTTACAGACTCTACTTGGTCTCCCTGTGAGCCATTTTCTTCGTCTTGCAAAATGTGAGACAGAATTACTTAAAATATCAACTGTTTCTCACTATACAGAGTCTAACCTCCTCTCTGAGCTCCAGCTACCCCTCTAATTTTGTCTCACCATTCTCTTCCTCATGAGCATTGGTCTTCCCATTTCGTTGATCTTGTCAAATGTATTTATGTTTCAGGGACATTGTATAAACTACTTCTATTTCTGGAATGACTTCCTCCAAATCCTTAAAATACTAGATCCTTTTCACTATCCAGGTCTCAGCTCAAATGTCAACTACTCAAATAGACAATTGTTCTGAACAACACCCCATCTCATCATTCTGTTATTTTATTCCACTTGAAGAGTTTTCTATTCATTAATTTGTTATCCACTCATTTGCATTTCCTTAGTCTCTCTCTCCAGCAGTGAGGATCTTTCACCATGTCCAAACCACATAATCTTTTGGACAGCAGCCAGTGTTGGTGCATTGCGAAGACAAGCCCTGAGCTAGTCATTATTTCTTGTGATATACAATGACATAGTTTTAACAGTAAATTCAGAAAAGGAATGAAAACTTACAGGTCTTACCTTGCAATATAAGCTAAATCTAACATTTACTCCTCTACTATAAAGAATTTGGCAGGTCTTTATCCCCAGTTCCTAAAAGGAACCTCTAAGCCCTTAGAATCTTTTGAGAGATGGGAGTATCTTGTCATTCGTGGTGGGCCCACTGGACTACCATGTGAGGGTTTATACCCATAAGGTGAGTCTTGTGGGCCCTAGTTTGTGCTAACGAGATGACTCACGATGGGACCAGCTCTGACAGACCAATCACATGATTAGAGAGTCAGAGTTAAGAGCCATGTGACACTGGATAGACCTGCAGGGACATAAAGGGCCGGGATTGAGCCACATGGGTGATGATTCAATCAGTCTTGCCTACATAAGGAAGCTTCAATAGAACTCAGGACAGGACTCAATCAAAACCCAGCTCGGAGCTCTGCATCAGCTTCCTGGTTGGCAGTGTCCTTCAGGTACTGTCACACTCAGATGCCAGAGGGCACTCACCATCCACGACTACTCACCTGATAAGATCCAAGGGCTGCTTTTTGTATATGCTCCGTGGATGAGCCCACTCCCTGTACAGAAGGTATCGTTCATTAGGACAGCTGGGATCCTCTGACTGTTGGCCAAATTTGCACTGAGAAGCAGAGGGAAACTAATGAGCACCATAATCACATTCTCACAAATCTATTTACTAAATATGACCATAATACTTCGGAGTCACATTTGTGAAAAAGGGACTCTCACTTGTTGGAAGTAATGGAAATACAACTTTTAGTGATCCTACTTTTTTTTTTTTCTTTTTTTGTGGCACCGGGGATTGAACTCACAACCTCGCGCCTGTCAGACAGGCGCTTAAGTCACTGAGCCAAACTCCCAGCCCTGGTTTTTTGAGGCAGGGTCGCACTGTGTGGCTCAGGCCGGCCTTGCGCTCGCGTTGTAGCCCACGCCGGCCTCGAACTCACAACGCTCCTCCTACCTCAGCCTCCTGAGTGCTGGGACTAAAGGCGTGAGCCACCATTTTAGTGATTCTAAACAAGACTCATTTCAATATCCCTTGAGGACCATTTGCAAATATGGGTAGAGATGAATGCTTGAATGTTACAATCCTGGGTACAATGCGGAAACTCAGGGGGAGGCCCAGGAATACTTAATACCCGCTACGTGGGACAGCCGTAACAATGAGAAATTGGGCCACCCCAGTGCTAAGATCACAATGGAGGAACACCTGGGAGCCCATCACCCTGCTGCACAACGGTGGAACCAGTGCCTTTGATCAGTTAGCAGCAAGACAACTCTAAACCCACATTTCTCATTGTCCCCCAGTTCAGTAGTTATTCTGCAACAACATGTAGAAAATAAGCAACAAAGACAATTGATATCATGTCACACATTCAGTTAACTTAAGAAAGAAAACCTCCTGCCTCTTCTTAAATTGACTTGGCCCTTTTCTTGTCTGACTCATTCTCCTTCTTCATGTACTAGAACCAGATCACTGCCCAGACAAGCCTCGGCACGAGGCCAGACTTCAACCAACCTTCCTCCCAAACACCATTCAGGTGCAACCCTTGGCCTGGCTATGGGACCACTATATTTACAAGTTGTGCTGGAAAAGATTTGGGCAAGGGCAAATGCCTTCTGAACACTACTGAACTCTAGCATCCCAGATTAATATTCAAGTAAAGTATTTGCAAGTGCCCCCAAAGTTTACGTTATGCCATAGTTGCTAATTTTGATGGGGCACAAAATTAAAGACCGTGGGCTGTGGGGCTGGACAGCCACAGTGGACCCCTTGGGAAGCTCAGCTTCTTCTCCTCTGCTTCTCTTATCCAAATGTATCAAATAGCTGCTTGCTGTCCTAGGGCTTCTATCTTACACACTTCAATACTGTCTTCAGCCACCAATGGATGTAGTACGCAGTAGTAATGATCAATCGCAAATCTTTTCTTCACAGATTCAGATAAATTGATCATGTATGTGACAAAGGACCAATGCCATATAATACAGTACTTCATATATTTTAATGACCCATTTTATTTAAACAGCTTTAGATATAATGTCCTTGCATTTATGAAGTCTGGGTGGTCACATTTTAAAAATCAGATTCCATATAAGGTGCAGTCAGTTACTGATATGCTCTTGAACTTGAAGAGTTGCTATGGTCTCCAAACGCAGTCCTTAAAAAATGTCAACAATCTGGGGTTTGCTATTGTGACAAGAACCCTGCCAGGTGCTTTTTAAAAAGCCCTGGAACACTCCTGGGCAAATCTAAAAAGAATACTTCAAGGGAGAAAAAGTCTATGTTATAGTCAAATGATAAATGAAAACTTCTAACATGTATTTCTCTTATAAAGAATTCATATCTTTCTGTTTAATAACAGCATTTGCTAGTAATTATAAAAATAGCTAACACTTAAATACACACCAGGGACTAACATTTGACACTGATTAATCCTAAGACAGCTCTATGAGGTAAGTACTATTATTACTCTGACTTTATGGACAGGAAAACTGAGAAACAGGTAAATGACTTTTACAAGGTCATCTAACTAGAAAATAGCAGAGTAGTTTTTGCCCCCAGAAATCATAATATATAGGAGTTACTAATTGGCACTACCATGCCCATTAACAGGAGAAAAACTGTTTATTCCATCATCCACTCCTTTCGTCTCAGCATCTTTTCTGCCTGAGATCCACTGGTGAAAAAAGGGATCAGGTTCTTTTCTGCCCTTAAGGAGCTTGTGACCTTTGAGTATATTATCTTTATTGTACTAAGAAAGAAGCATGAAGTCAGGAAGGTTAGCCCTTCCCTACTGTCACCCCCGCAGCACACATCACGTCTCTTGGCTCCTTTTTGCCATTTGACTTACATCATGGAGAGGGAACGCTGCCTTGTAGATTCCAGAATTTACCAGTCTGTTAATCCCAAATTTGCTAACATTGTTTATCACTTGATACTTGACCCGAGAGAGGATGAAGTAAACCTAAAAAGATTCCAAAGTAGAGTGAGTGATGCATATAGTAGAACCAACCAATCTAACCATTGTTTATACTATAACAGGAATCTGTAGGCATTTTTTAAATTTTTTTCAACTTTTAAAACCAAAATCACTGGGTGTGGTGCTGCAGCCTATAATCTCAGTACTTACAAGGCTGAAGCAGGAGGACCACCATGAGATTGAAGTCAGCCTGTGCTATATAATGAGTTCAAGGCTAGCCTGAATTACAGAGTGAGACTCTGTCTCAAAACAAACAAATAGATTCATACATACCAAAACCATACCAACCAAATCAACCACTAATAATTCAACAAGTTCCAAATCACCCTAAGACAGAAACTAAATTTAGCTTAGACTTACAATGCGGCTCCTGGTGGCTGGATTGAAGAAGGTATCTTTATCAACAATGTAAAAATCATTCATTCGGTCCTTTTCAAATGGGGCAGTGAAAAACTCTTGCTCTGGCTTGATAATATTTTCATCCACACTGAGGACTTTAGTGAACCAGTTCAGATGGCTGAAGGCTGAGGACCGGGTTTTTAGATCATTGGGTTTCAGAGGCAATTTGATGTGCATTATCTCAGCGTATGTACATAACACTTCCCAAGGCGCATGCACTTTTACAAATACAAGCTTGTCATCCAAGACCTACATGGGAAGGAAAGAAATGCCTATCAGGAAACTAAAACCTATTTTCACAATTTTGAGATATATAGATAAGCTTACGAGCTTTTTTTTTTTTTTTTTTTTTTTAGGAAAAGAGAGAATGAAATGTCCATTTACAGAGAACACCAAAAAGGAGCTAAAATAAAGACGGACCTGTAGCACTCTGGGATCCTTAGGTAAGGGGACTGCAAATTCAATCCCAGCCTGGTGACTTAGCAAAACCCTATATTCAAGTAAAAAATAAAAAGGGGTGGGGATGTAGTTCAGTGCAAAGGTCCTGGGTCTAATTCTCAGTACCGCACAAAATACGCCTGTGATTATCATAAATTTGATTCACAATTTCTTAGTTTGAATTATCAAGGAAATAATTAAAATTATTACAGTTCTTTCATAAAACTAGTATTTTAAATTAGAAAACTAAACTTGTTAATTTGTGTATTACTCCATCGAAATTAGTGACTTAAAAAAGCTAGAACATTGCAATGCTACATTAATAAAAAAAATTTTAATTTTCTAAACCTGGAAATGGACTGCTTAACTTGTATATTCATCAAGTTATGTGGCCATTAAAATGTCAATGACCTACATTTATTGTTTATTTACTATACATTAAAACAAAAAAGCAAATTATAAATTGTGAAATAACTCCCTTTTTGAACAGTAAAAAATACATATTTACCTGAGAAAAGAAAAATTTAGAAAGACTACAAGGTAATTTCTGGATAGTTAAGATTCACGTGACTTTTATTTTCCCTATTCTTACATTTTTCTAGTTTTTATTATTTTATACCATTTGTATAGTTAAGAAAACCTTTAAAAGGTTTTTTAAAGGAAAAAAATAACCATTCATATATACATTTATTATTAAATTCTCAGGCTATTGGAAAAACGAAGATACAGTCAATAGAAGGTAGACTTTAAGCGACTCCTCTTCCAGTCTGCGACTACAGCATGGCCAAACTGGTGTTTCTGGTGTCGTCCACAAACTCCAAGCAGCCTTCCAGCCTCCAAGAACAAGCTACCCAATGGTTATAAGGGACTAATACTTACTGATCTTGTTGCTTCTAGCTGCAGCCCTTTGCAGATGAGGTTAGATTCATATGCTTGTCTTTTTCTCTGTAAAAAGAAATTGAAATATATATTAGACCTTTAGTTTTCTCAAAGGCAGAAAAAAAAAGTCTTTTTTTTAGGTACCAGGAATCGAACTCAGGACCTTGCCCTTGCCAGGCAGGTGCTCGTGCCACTAAGCTATATCCCCTGCCCCCAGTCTTTTTTTTTTTTAAGGAAAAAAAATGACAAAAACAAACTGACTTGCATCTGATGAAGAGATACATTTGCTTAAAATGGCACAGGAGCAGAGACTCTTGCTGATGATGACTTGTGGGTGCTGGGCTCCAGCAGAATGCTGGGGGGTGTATGGATGCCCCAAGGCTCTGGTGGGCTCTTGGTTGTCCTGATGGGGTTTTGAGACATTTAAGGTACATAAAAACCTCCTGTTGGGGCAGAATTCAAAGAATTTTTTTGACTCCTAAGAGTACACAAATGGGGAAAAAAAATTATATTTTTTGACAGGGTCTTGATATGCAGTTCAGGCTGGCCTTGAACTTGTGTCTGATCTTCCTGCCTCAGCCTTCTGAGTGCCAGGATTACAGGCATGTGTCATCAGGTCACACTATAAATGGAAGTTTTTGAGTCTTGATCACTGATGTCATTTTCCAGAGTTAAAGATTCCAAATTTTAAATTTTTATTTCCATATTAGATATCAGACAGTTACTAGATGTATATATTTCATCCCTGCAAACCTTAACTAAAGAAAACAACACAGACAATTTTGGCAAAATGCAAAGGCTCTGAACTGAAATGTTCAAGAAGTT
>RJWM01018199.1:0-41396 GCA_004363535.1 Dasyprocta punctata | reverse complement strand
TCTGACTTTCTTTTTGAAATAGGTTGTCACCAAGTTTCCCAAGTTAGCCTGGAACTTGCATTCCTTCTGCCTTGGCCGCTGGAATAGCTAAGACTACAGTTGTGTACCATCACACCTGGCCTTTATTTTTCTTCACAATATTTCTGTGCATCAATTACAAAATTTCAGTAGTTTTTCCCTTCCCTCTCTTCCTTGCTCCCTGGCTCCAGGAAGTGCTGTCTCTGCACTGGTGTATTGTTCATTCGAATGTCTCATATCTACTACTCCTCTTCCTTTCTCTTGAAAGCCACCCTAATTTAAAGCCACCGAAATCTACTGCAGAAACTCCTGATAGCCACTTATTCTGTCCAAGCCTATCTTGTGGCCTCCTTACCTGTCTGCTCCTAGGACTTGCTCAGCCAAGACTGGAAGAGAATTTATCTGGTACAGGGAGAGTGTGTGTTGAACCTTGGTTCTGTTTTCCACTTTTCTCAAGCTTATGTATTTATGTAAATACTTGAGTCCTGTCTTTGCAAAGTCTTTGCTGTCACACGCTATCCTCTGTGTATGGAACATGCGTGGTGTTACTGGAATTTCCGGTCCTGTCATTCCACCGTTCAGTCTTTCATCTGAACTGGAGACTTGAGCATAACATTATTCATGGTGCTGGTTTAGTGCCTTAAGCATAGTGAGCCCTTAGTGAATACTTGCTGATTTTTAAAATTTTTTTGAAAATTGGTATCTATTATGTAGGATCAAGGCACAAGAAAAGTATAATTTTCTAATATAATTCCACGCAATGTTTACAGAAGATTTTAGGTGTTTTTTAATTTTACTTCTGCCAGTACTCACATTATCACTACATCTGTAAGCCTGTTACAGCTTTAGGAACATGTCCTCCTTGAATTGTCTTCCATTTAAGTTGTATTTAGCTGAGAAAGTAGTAGAGAATTAGTTATCTTATTAAGTGTTCAAGTCATATGATAATTTTGTCATTTCAGAGTAGCAATCACCGAAAATTTTAAGCTTGAAGAACAATGTTCGTTTGTACTGCTATTCTTAAAGTCTGTGCTTCCTATTGCTTTTATGATATAATATCTGTATGGAGACAAAAATTTGTATGTTAAGGTGGCCTGTCTAATCTTACTACTTCCTGAATTTTCTCTTTACAGCAAAGTTCCCCGATTACAAATCCACGTGGTCCCCAGATCCCATAGGACACAATCCCACTCATCTCTCCAACAAGATGTGGAAAAACCACATTTCCTCCAGGAACACTACACCGCTGCCCCGCCCACCTCCCGGCCTGACTAACCCCAAACCGGCGTCTCCCTGGAGCAGCACAGCACCCCGATCAGTCAGGGGGTGGGGGACACAGGACTCTCGGCTTGCCTCAGGTGAGGGGGCTTTGCCTAGGAGGAGGGAGGACATGACGGGCTGCACACACGAGCAGGTCACAGTTGTCTGAAAGAGGCAAAAGTATCTCCTGACCACAAAATTGCAGTCAGTACAAGACAAAGACTAGCTGGGTGTGGGGGCGCATGCCTTTAATCCCAGCACTCAGGAGGCTGGGGTAGGAGGAGCGTTGTGAGTTTGAGGCCGGCTTGGGCTACAACGTGAGCGCAAGGCCGACCTGAGCTACATAGTGCGACCCTGCCTCAAAAAACCAGGGCTGGGAGTTTGACTCAGCAGCCTAAGCACCTGTCTGGCAGGCACGAGGTTATGAGTTCAATCCCTGGTGCTGCAAAAAGACAGAGACTCAGGGACTCTCATGGAGTAAAAATGAATCGCAGGGTGAGGATGCTGGGAGGGAAACACTACCTTGCAAATAAGCAGAAGAATGTGGAGAGGTTGCGGACTAGGAGGAAGCAAAGGTCAGAGTCAGGTAGAAGAGAGACACTTTATAAAAGAGAAGAGATACAGGGCTACATGAAAATATTTCTGCCTCATCACTTTCTTGAGCTCTTAATAGTCTTCCTCATCTTTTTTTCTGGTTGGTTACAGCCTCTACCTGGAGTGATGGTGGCTCAGTTCGTCCTAGTTACTGGCTGGTTCTTCACAATCTCACTCCACAGGTAATCATGCTCTCTTGTGGTTTATTAGATAGGACTCAGTTGTATTAAGAGAGAGGGAAACATAGAGATGGGGAAGTTGGTAGTCTGCTTCCTGCTCACAGCACAGAGGTCTTGTCTGCAGGAAGTAGGTCTCCTCTTGCCACCCAAGGTTCCCAGCTTACTTCTGAAGGGAACTGGGCAACCTCTCCGCTTCACACGTCCCTCCAAGGTTATGGAAATACATGTAGTTTAGAGAATAGAGAGACATAGGGGCAGTGGGGTATTATCTGGTGATTCTGGGTAGCAGAGGTAATTTGCTGTATAGATATGCTGGTTGGAGGCTGGAACCAAGTGAGAAAGGAATGTTTTTCTCACACACAAAGAAGCTGCCTGTTTTATAGTTAGTTGTCTTACAAAACTTGAGGATCAGTGTTAACAATTTTTATGCTTCTTCAGTAATTAACTGTCCATTTTTACAGTAGAAGGAATGGTTGATTTCACAATTTAAATGCCACATAAGTTCTATCAGTATTCAACCTGTTGTGTATCTTCTATGAATATAGATGCCATCACTGCTTTGCTCACCTGACAAGCCCTGTGGGTAGTATTTCTGGGGTGGGATTTCTTTGTCCAAAGCCACATTCACTGTCACCTTGGTTGCTCCACAGCTGAGGCATTTCTGGCCGCATCACATTCAGCACTTAAATGTGGCCAGGTAAATCCTTCAGAGGAAAGCCAAACCCCTGACTTTCCTCTGCACTTGGCAGCATGGCCCTTGCCACGCTGTGATAAAGGGGTCAATTATGTCTCACTCTTTTTTTTTTTTTTCCTTGTCTTTTTGAGACAGGGTCTCTATGCAGTTCAGACTGGCCTTGAGCTCGCTTAATAGCTCAGGCTGGTCTTGAACTTGCAGTGATCCTCCTGCCTTAGCCTCCCAAGTGCTGGGATTAGAGCATGTGCCACCACGCCTGGCTATGTCTCTCTCATGAAGAATAATGGCCTGTCTGGCATTTAGTTCATCCATGGAGTGTGGATACCTCTCTAAGCCAATATTCCCAGAGTGTACCCATGAGATTAACTATCAGGTCACCGGCCTGATGTTTAGAATATATATTTTGTTAAACAGAAGCATTACCTTTGTTTTTGGGGAAATACATTTTCCTCTAATTTAATTTTCCCAGCTAACCCAATTGTTAGGAGTAGGTTATAGGATTCATATTTCAAGGTCATTTGAGAAAGTCATTATTAACCTCCATATCTAATAAACACACCTAAAACTCCCAAGTATTTCCTTAGCTAATACTTGACTGGCCTCACCCATGTTAGGCAAGCACTCTACCACTGAGCTAGATCCCCAACACCAGTATGAAGAATCTCAGCTTGATGGGGTGATATACTCTTATAATCCAAATACTTGGGAGGCTGACACAAGATGATTACACATTTGAGGCCATCCTGGGCTACATAGCAAGAAACTGTCTCAAAAGAAAGAAACAAAAAACAAAGGGGGAATCCCAGCACTTGGGAGGCTGAGGTAGGAGGAGCGTTGTGGGTTCAAGGCCCACTTGGGCTACAATGCGAGCGCAAGGCTGGCCTGAGCTATATAGTGCGACCCTGCCTCAAAAAACTACGGCCGGGAGTTTGGCTCAGTGGCGTAAGCGCGTGTCTGGCAGGCGCAAGGCTGTGAGTTCGATCCCTGGTGCCGCAAAAAAAAAAAAACTGTGTCTTTTTTTCTTAAGAGTTGTCACAGAGGGCTGGGAGTTTGGCTCAGTGGCTTAAGCACCTGTCTGGCAGGCGTGAGGTTGTGAGTTTGATCCCCGGTGCCACAAAAAAAAAAAAAAAAACGTAACAGTTGTCACAAAGTGGTGATGGTTATGTAGGTAAGATAAAAGAAGCTGTAAGCTTTGAAAGGAGAGCCTGGGCATACTACCCAGCTGTTCACTTACTCTGTCTTATTTAAAAAAAAAAAAAAAAAAGTAAAGAAAATACAATATATTTTTTGTTTGTTTGGTTTTTTAAGACAGGTTCTTACTGTGTATTTCAGGGTGGCTTTGAACTCATTATATAGCCCAGCCTCCCAAGTGCTGGGATTACAGGTGTGCTCCACTATGCCCAACTTTGGTGGTTGTATTTGTATTAGAAAGAATTGTTTAAAAACGATCTAATATCAAGCTAATGTAAATCATAGCTTAAAAGATTTTAAGAGGGCCAGGGATATAGCTCAGTGGCACAGCACCTACCTGGCAAGCGCAAGGTCCTGAGTTCAATTCCTGGTATCCTCCCGCCAAAAATAAGCTTATAAGAGCAAATGAATCCGGATAAGTTTACTTCTTATCACTTAAAGTGTGTTTAGAGGACATCTATCCTGAAAATTCACTTGTGATATATTGACATGCGTATTTAGTTAGTAATCACTTATAACACTAACCGTGCTTTTTCTGATCATTTTCTGTAAAGAGCTAAGGTTAATTTCTGTCGTGCAATTTTCTCTCTGCTGCCACGAATAGCATAACTTTTCAAAGCAATTACAGTACTAATGCATATACCCTGGAATGAACTGAAACGTTGCAATGAGCAGCCTAAAGAAACCTGTTTAGGATCTTGTTGTGAAACCAGTCATGTATGATGAGTAGGTTTGTTCATCCTACTAGGAGGTTAGGGAAATTATCCTTCTCTCTGAACACTTAAATGGTGAGACTCTTCACTGGGGAGAAGGACATAAGCCTTTGGTCACATCGCCTGAAGGCAGCAAAGAACCCACTCAGAGAAAGAGGTGGGAATAGCCTGACTTTGAGATGGTCAAACTGGAGTAAGGCAGTGTTGGAATAGTCTGTGACCTAGCCCAGTCATTGACATTATAGTGTTTAGCAGTGCTTTTCTTATTTGTGTCTTTCTCTTTACCTCTGTGAAATTGTTTACTGGAGAGGCAGAAGACTACAAATTAATAACACTGAGAAATTAGCATGTTAACTTAAATTCTTATTTGGATACCATCTCATTTTTTCCTTTTAGGCTTAGAAAATAACACACACTCCTTTGTTTACCTCTTAAAGAAAACAGACCATAGATGAATCAAATGCTTCATTTTGAGCTGTATTTTCTGCAAACATTTTATTTCCCAAATGAGAACAGTAGATCTCAGCCCAATGCCTTATCTTAATTTACCTTTTCCTCCACACCTCAAACTTTTATGTCACAAATATCATTACTCCTTAGATTGATGGGTCAACCTTGAGAACGATCTGCATGCAGCATGGTCCACTGCTGACATTCCATCTGAATCTAACCCAGGGCACTGCCCTGATCCGATACAGCACCAAACAGGAGGCAGCCAAGGCCCAGACTGCACTGCACATGTGAGTATAACACCTTGCACCCATGCAGACATATACGCTTGTAAGGACACATGTATTCTGGTGCCTGATTAAACGGATGTGTGCACTTGCAAGTCTTGGGTTCTGAAGTGACAGGTCTTTTCTGCCTAATTAAGCATAAATTGTCCTCTGTGTATCATAGGCTGGTAATCAGAATTCCAAATGTAAATAATTCGCGAAGTAGTGATTTTGTTTTTTTGTTTTTTGTTTTTTGTTTGGTTTTTTTTGTTTTGTTTTTTGTTTTTTTGCCATAGTGGGATTAAACCCAGGACCTTACACATGCTAAGTACTGAGTAAATTTTAAGTACCATGAAAAAAAGCCAGTACTTTAGAAAATGAAATATTTTTAGTGCTTACGTCTTTCATAATAGGATCTAGCTGCTGACCGTGACCTCTTAACAGATGATGATGCATTTATTGTCTGGGTGAGTAGCAGGTTTTTTGTGTGAAGTAGACAGGACTGGATCAGACTTTGACCATCCTTTTCCCAGCCACTGTCAAATTTCTGGACAAAAAAGAGGTGACTGCCTTTGACCGCCAGTGCCATGACAAAAGACCACACACAGCAATCATGAGATGGTGAGCCCGGGCAGCCAGGCAGCCTCTGACATAGAGCAGCGGCTCCAGGTAGCTAACACTGGGTTCCCTCATGCTCTGGGTGTGATCCTTTACCTCACCTGGAAAAAGTGAGTTAACATTTTTCTTCTCCTTTTCTAAGACTTGGATATTTTAGAGTACTTGTATACAAAATTAAGAGAAAGGTACAGGAATATCCCATATACTCCAGCTCCCCACCGCATATGCGTAGCCTCCACAAGTATCAGCACCCTCTAGAGTAGTCCATTGGTCACAGCTGATGCACATACATTGACACATAATCCCCTAGGCTCCATAGTTACCTTAGTGTTCACTCTTGTTGGTATACACTCTGAATTTGGACAAATGTATAATGACAGGTAGATACTGTCATATTGTTTGGCGTAGTTTCATTACCCACAGAGACTTCTATGTTTCACAGAGTCATCCTCCATCACACACAAGTTGTCTGAAAAATAACAATCCCATACCCCAGAGGCATGGATCCATAGTACATTCTGGCAGTCTTTGACTGTTTTGATCTTTGTCATTGCTTTATATCAGTTGGAATGGAGGCTCTGATCCTCAGGCCTACAGTAAGGCCTGTGATTCTGCATCCTAAAAAGCATCCAGGCAAAGTGGCGGCAGAGCCCTGAAAACGTGCTCCCATTTGTGCTGGAAGATCTCCCTCAGACCCACAGCTCTCTTTCCCTCCTTTCTCCAGGTGTGTATTGGGAAACACTACCATCCTGGCTGAGTTTGCCACTGATGATGAAGTTAGCCGCTTTCTGGCACAAGCTCAGCCCCCTACACCTGCAGCGACCCCAAGTGCGCCGGCCGCAGGGTGGCAGTCGTTGGAGACTGGCCAGAATCAGTCAGACCCCGTCGGACCTGCGCTGAACCTTTTCGGTGGGTCCACTGGGCTCGGGCAATGGAGCAGCAGTGCTGGTGGCAGCAGCGGGGCTGATCTTGCTGGCGCTTCGTTGTGGGGGCCCCCAAACTATTCTTCTAGCTTGTGGGGAGTCCCGACTGTGGAAGATCCCCATAGGATGGGTAGCCCTGCTCCTTTACTACCTGGTGACCTTCTGGGAGGAGGGTCGGATTCAATCTGAACTTAGAACTTTCAACTCTGACCTCGTGACCTTTTTTGGAACAGCAGCAGCACTAACTTGACCTTTTCGTTTTTTTTTTCAACTTGCAATAAATACATTTTTAAAAGGAAAAAAGAAAACGGAGAGAGAAAAAAAGGTGGGTCATTGCAGACTGTCTGAGCACATAGTTGCCTCCCTTATAACTTCAGTTTTTTCGTTTGGAATATGAATCCAAAAAGAGAACATATCACTCTTGAAATACTTGAATCATGAACGCCAACCTAGAAAGACAATGTGAAGCAAGTACACATACCATTTAAATTTAAACACAAAAAAATTAAAAAAATTAGTTTCTAGTTTTTCACTTTTTTCATGTTATATGGAAGTTGTTGCTAAGAAACATATATACTGAAAAAAAATAGCTTTTTAACTTTGTTTGCACTGGGTGTGTTTCCGTCCTTAGGTCTACCATGTTTGGGAGGGAGGGAAATTCAAAAGAATTGTTGGGGGAGGGGGGAGGGAAGACTTGACGGAGCCTCACTTTAAAAACAAAAACACAAAAAACTTTAAAAAAAAAAAAAGGAAAAATTTGTGATTGGCTGGTTGATAAATACCAGTGTGTTCTGGCACATGTAACTGCCCAGGCATGCTCGTTCTGGTATGTGTGTGCACGTGTGTTCATGTGCATCCGCGTGCATCCTCCTTTGTCTCTGTGTGTGTGCCTGTGTCCTGCCCTCCTCCTCCCACCCCACCCTGATTCTCAGAAAGCTGCATTGCTGACAGTCCACGGGCTGGCTGGCCGGCCATCCGCTGCCTTTTTTTGTTTTGTTTTGTTTTGTTCTGTTTTGTTTTTAACTATGAGAACACACAAGCATGGGGAGCCACTGCAACTCCATCCACTCCGTTGGGCTGCACTGAATCAGAGTGCTTTTTAATGATTAGCACAGGGAGCTCCTTTCCACTTGCGCATCAGCCTGAGTGTGAGGTTCTCTAGCTTTTCTTTTGACCTAGCAGTAGAGCGGAGCACTGCCAACTCCAAGAATCAGAGAGCAGGAGGTACTTCTCGAGCAACTGTGTGTTCATTTTCTGTTTTTTAAAGTGAATGGCCGATAGGCACACCTGAAAACGTATTAAGTTTCACACAGGCTTTTTCATTAGTTTGAATGGGAACAGACAATGAGATAGTTTTTAAATTATGTGATGTCTCAAAAGCAGAAAAGATACGTTCCCTCTTTCCTGTGTGATCAGGTGTGAGAAAGTTGTCAAACAAAAAAAAATCAGGTAATGCTGAATTAAATTTCTATTGATCCTCATTTTCATTTGATGGAAACAAAGTTGTGACCAGCCTCCTGGAAGCATCGCAGCTCCTCCCTCTCTGCTCCTCTCTCGCCGAGCGTTACCTGTGCCAGGCCGTGGCGTGTTACAGCACCAGGCCATCACTGACAGAGACGTTTACTTAACGAATGTTCTTAAACCAGTGTGTACTTCAAGCGTTTCCCTTTGTTTCTCTGTGTTGTGTATTTCCTGTGTATGTGGTTTTGCTTAGGCAGGATAACTTAGCGAAGACTTTTTAAGTATTGCACCTTTTTTGGTTTTGACCTCTTTTTTTTTTTCCTTGTAATGTTGCTTTTTTATTTCGGTATTTAAAGACTTAATTTTTTAAGCATCAATGTAGTAGTACTCTGGGCCGAACAGGAGGCAACATTTAATCCACAGTTATCACCAACATGTATGTATTACGTTGGATTCAAAATGTATAAAACTGCTTATTGTGAAGAGAGTGACAGAAGACCTGAAGGGGTTTCCCTTCGTACAAAGCAGATGGTGGGGTGGGCGGGTGGGGGAGGGGGATTGTGCCGGTGATGTGCTAGCACTTGTGTGGACGTCCCAGTCTGCATCATACTGTTCAACATAAAGTGCCGACATTCTGTACCAGCAAATACCTGCCCATTCCAGCCCTTGGTGGGAGCAGACCTCTACTGTCCTCTGTAACTTGCTGCTATTGAGGACAGGGGAGTTTTTCTTTCTTTAGCATCTTCAGTGAAGGATACAACAATGCCTAATGTATTTTTTCAGCTTGTCTGTGTGTAGGTGGGTGGATGGGTGTGTATAGAAAAAAGGCAAGAAAAAAAAACCTGAATTATTTGCATGTAAGTGGTTTTGTGAGATAAAGAATGGGAAATTCCATACTCTTCTTGGCTTACCCTGTTGATGACAAACCTAGCCTCTAAAGAGATTGATAAGCATAATTCGAGTGCTTGCACTTGCCAGCCTTTGGGAGCCCATTGTGGGTGGATAATCAAATTGGAGTTTGCAGTGCTGGTCTGGTCCCGCAGATGCCTTGTCCAAACTGACTGTGCCCTCCTCCTCTTCCTCCTCCTCTCCGGTTTTCATCACCACCGTGCCCCTCTCACCTCTGCCCCCTACGAGATGTCTTCTTCCAGCCCCACTGACTGCTCTCTGCCTTGCAGCAGAACCCCATTGTGTGTGGTGACCTGCATGGGAAGCACAGCTTGTGTTCAGACATCCACAGACAGAAGGCTTCGATCTTAGTGTCCCTGGGCCCAGAGCCCCATCCCAAGGCTCTTGCGAGCCAGTGGGGACTGTCCACTGCCGCTCTTGGTTCACGGCTGTGTCCTGCCCTGCCCTCCTCTCCTCCTGCCTGTTGGGTCCTTGACCTGCACTATGGCTTAGTTGAGTTCCTTACGATACTACGGTGAAAGCCGGGTGCTAGAGCCCCTCTTGTTTACAAGACATAAATGAGGGATTTGAAATATGTAAAAATAAACACAAGAAGCTAAAACGTTCTTCCATCATAAGCTTAAAGGGAAAAAAACTGAAAACTTAAAAAAAAGACCAAAAAGTGTGTATATATATATATATATATACACACATATAAATATATATTTTAGATGAAGACTAACTCTGGGAGCATTTAACAGTGTTTTTTGTTTTTGTTTTTAACATTTATTTTCCTGCTTTAAAATTTGCAAGCATTCTCAGGAATTCTAGGGTAGGAAGCCAGTTTTTTGAAGATGGTTTATTTAACCGTATCTTATCCTAGATAGACGGCTGTTTCTTTCCTGTTAATAAACTTTTACAAGTTCCTTAAACTTCAAAAAGTTTAGGCAGTTTTTACTTAAAAAAACATGTAAAAAGAAACGTCTCCAAATGTTGTCATACTGGGGATCACACATTTTAAAACACATAGAAATATTTTTTAAAAATTATCAATTTAGCAGCAACAGGTAAATTCATTATCTTAAAAATATGGGAGAAGGATTAAGCTTTCAGAGAGCTCTATCATGGACTCATTGGAAATCGTGTAGTTGAATGGGGAGCATTTGGTGTGCATGTATGGGAATGCCACCACGTTGTTCCTTTCCATGTAAGACTAAACTGAAATCTCCCCTAACCACTTTTATTGTTTTAATGAAACCCTTCTTCCTGTCCCCCAGCCCCAGTGACAAAAGAAAGGAATAAAGAAAGAAACAACAGCTTAAAACAAAAAGAGTAACTCAAATCTGTAAGATAGTACAGTTGGATTGCTGAGAATCTATGTAAAGAGTTAGGAAATATAGGTTAATAATTTTTGGAACAAATTTTAAATAGTCATTACTAGAAAGAAAATTATCTATGGACTGTTCTGTTAATGAAGAATGTCTGTCTTACCTCCATGTGTTATGGAAGGAAGAGAAAAAATATAGAAGAATCTAATGAGGAACAAGTGATTTTACTTTTTTAGCTCCCAGCTACTATTGTGCTTGTTTTAATTGCTGTTTTGAAGATCTGCTGCTTAATTATCCCCATCCCTCTGGGGGAGATGTGGAGTGTTTCCTTTCAGTTTCGGTGATGTTGAATTCTCCTTTTGTATTCCCTCCTGGGGCCAGGGGTCAGAATTCCTAAGCATGACCACAGCTTCTTTCAAACATTAAGCTTCCCAGTGGGAAAGAAACTCCAGCTCCACAGGTAAAGGGAGTCAGTGGGGTTGCTGCCTGCAATTTCTCTAAAACCGCTTTAGTGCCTTCACACATACACCCAGACATCCTAAGCAAGGGGACGCGTGTGTATGTGCATGTAGTCCAGTCACTCCACAGCTGGTAAGACGCTGGCCCATAAAGGAAATAGGAGTGATCCTGGACAGGCCCCAAAGGCAGTGGGCTAAAGTAAAACAAACAAAAATCAAGGAAAATTTGCTTTTATGTCTTGATAATGTGGAATGCCAAGTTCCTTCCTTGCGTTGTATGCCCTCAGTTACCATGCTTTGAATTCTCCAGGTATGTAATGGTGATAGCAACAGGGACTCAAAAGTCTCTTGGTGCTGGGCCAGTGGAAGAAGGTTCCTGTTTTTCTGCTCCTGTCCTCCTCTGTCTTGTCCCTCCCCTTCCCCCTTGTGTCAACTTGCTGGAAGGTTTGATTTACTGGTTGGCAGTGACCTAAGAACAAGTGAGGGTATCTTGGAAGAGGAAAGCTCTTTTCTTTCCACGGTATTCTTTGGCAGGAGCCATGTTTACCCTGAAGTTAGGTAACTTCAGTACACTTTAGATAATTCAGTGGGAGCGTCCTCTTATCCACCATATATATATGGAGGCTTGCTGGTCACCCTCATTACATAGACTTATTTTGTACACATTTTGAACATGTACATGTGAGCTTTCCATTTTTGTACTAGTTCTTTTATTTTTAAACACTTGATTACTAATGACTAGAAGTGTGCGTATCTCTTAAACATCTCAGACTTAGTGTCTACCACTTGAGTAGCCAAAAGAAGATGCAAGAGTAGGGAAAGGGATGTCTTCCATCACAGGGGACACTCTTCTGCCAGTGAGACCCAGCGCCACCACCTCACTTTAAGTATTAAAGAAAGCTCTGGTCTTTAAGACACTGTGAAGAAATAGATGGTCTGTGTAGCATCTCTGACCCCTCATCCCTAACCCTTGAAACTTTCCATGTACAACATTCACAAGAGTGAACTTAGTAGTGCTGAAGTTAAGATTGCAAATCATGCATTCAGTCCCCAGACCACCAATCAATCAGTCAATCAGTTCTAAACCAATTTCTTTCATCAGTGCCCTCCCCCACAAGAAAGCAACATCCATTTCTTGCCATTCAGTTAGTTTTACTCAAAACAGCTTGTTGTTCAACTGTTATTACGGCTTCTATTCTAAGAATTTTCCCACCTCTTCTGACATGAATGTAACATAAGTTAGCAATTGGTTCTTCTAAGCTCCTGTGTGTTGAATGTTGTATATAAGATATGCAAAGGGGAAAAGAGAAGAGAAGGAATTCCTCCATACAAATTTGGAAGCACCTTTATTAATGTATCTGCCAGAAACTAAGAGTTCATGGGCTATTAACTCCCTATAAATATTCACTCATCCTTTTACCCTTTTTCTTGGAGGGCGTACAGTTTTTGTAGGGTTAACACCCAGATTCCATTTTGACCTCAGATGCTGTGTGTTTTTTAATTTTATTTTTTGTATTCTGATGTCTTGACTCTTCTCTTAGCATTTGTGTACTGAGCAAAGTGCGGAAGCCAAGCCTGTTGTCCTCTGCAGTGTAAACAGGATGTTTTCAACAGACTTGGCTGTAATAGCCATCTCTAAGATAAGGGCACAGTTGAATGTTGTAAAAAAAAGTCTCATTTTTCCCCATTCCCAGAGTGAAAATTCAGCATATAAAACTTTGTCACTTACTGTTTTGGGTTTGAGTATTTTATTTGAAGTATCTATAAGGTCTTCAACTAGGAGCAGAGATACATTTTTAGTTGGTCAAAAGAAAAAAACTTCTCCGGTGTTGCCAAGTTTTGTCACATTTCATGTCTATGCATTAACCACACTTCTTAGTGTTACTACAAAAATAAATCTTATTCCATGGTTTCATTTTTCCTTCTGTGCGTGTACATCCAAGGCCAAATGCTGTATAATGGGGATGAAGCTATTCTACACTCTGTGTACAGTGAATTGTCCATCTTCAGAGTTTATTCAGAACACAGGGTACCTTTAACCCCTGCCACACACCACACCATACTCCTTGGTTTCCTTACCTACAAGGACAAGGTATCCAGCACAGTCAACAAACAAAATGTTTTCAAGGACATCAACAATCAACAAAGAAACTCAGAATATGACCTCTATTTCCAGAGTTTGTGCACACCCTATAGTATGATCTGTAGTTTTGTGGCCTATGCCAAAGGTGTTCATATGTTCAAAGGTGGTCCTCATTTGTCCATGATAGTAGTTTTTTTTTTCTTGACCTTAAATTTGACAAAGGGGGTGGTAGTATCACATCCTTTAGATTTGAAATAATTGTTAACTGCAAGAATTCTAAACATAGTGATAACTTAATAAAAATTGAACATCAGCCTTCCCTAAACTACCCACAACACCTCTCCACCCTCTGCTGCATGCTGCCAAAGGAGGCTGTGAACATATAAGGATAGTAAAGGAGGGGCACTGTCAGGGAGTGGAGAGCTACTCCCCACCACTCAGCAGCCATGCTGTCCATGTGTGTGGCTGGTCAGATGAAATCCTCAACCATTATGAAATACTCATAATATCTGAGTAGTCTCATGTCATAACCTACTAGCACCCCCAAAAAAGGAGCAAAGAGGCAGAAACTGCCAGTTTTGCCTCACAGAATTTAAATAGTTCCTTTTTCACAAGTGTGCACCTGAATTTGTGTTTAACATGAACCTGCATGCTAGGAAAATGGTACTGCCCTCACCAGAGGGTCTTGGCCAAGCTCAGTTGTTGATTCTTTATTGTAGCAAATGCTTGTCTTTTTGAAGGCAGGGAAAAGTCAAGTAAAATACACAGGCAAGAAGTGTTCTGTTTTAAATAAAAAAGAAATAGTGTTCCCTCTAAAATACTGCATGCCTCAACTGAGTTTTCAAACTGAGTCATTGCTTTGGAAATAAATTCCCAATTAGAATTGACAAATGTCCAGCCAGTATCAGTAAGTCAAGATGGTTTTTCAAAGGAGGAGATTGTTCCTTGCTGCTTTTCTTTCACTTCTCTTCCCTGGCTTCTTAGACCTCCTGGTGAGTCAGTTATTCATTTTTCTGGAGCCACTGACAGTGTACCCCACTGGTAGAGAGAGGTCAGAAGGTGACTGCAGGCGAGATGAAGCAGTTTCATTGCAGGACTGACCTGACCGAAATGCTTTACAGAGATAAAAATGGCAGATCCTAACTAAATGTGTTGGCCAGAAATGAAAAAGGGGGTATTTTTGCAAAATAACCTTGAGAGCCCTCAAGAAGTCACACACCTTGTAAAGGTAGTATGATTTTTTTTTCACCAAGTGATACATCTTTAGCATGCTACCAGAAATTTCAAGTTAAGCTAGAATAAATGTGTTCAAAACACCACCCCCAAGCCCCTTCTTAATTTTGTCCAAGGACTCTTGAGCATAGGACTTCTGAACGTGCCTTTGTGAGTATGGAGACCCTGTATTGTAGGTAAAGACTGCTCATTGTGGTGAAAACAGAAAGACGGTCACCTCAGCCTTCAGCCGTCAGTTTCACCGGGCACCCCAGGGGGAGCTATGGAATTTTCATTCACATCAGTATTGCACAGTGTTGTTGTGTGAAAGAGGTTCTGGGGCTTGGTTCATGAGGTACAGGTTGCACAAATGACAGAGGCCCAGCTTAGGCCAAGAGTGCAGGATGGCTTCTGCAGCCGCATTCCTTAGTCTCTGTACTTGTGCACATGTGGCTGTTCAGTCTTCTGTTTTTCTGTAATCACTGGCGATTAGAATATGATGATACTTGTGACACATTCATGCATGTGGAGCAGGCATCTTCTGGCCTTAGCTTGGCTTTAGCCTTTCAGTCCACATCCTGAGAAAGCCTGTCGTTTTCCCAAGTGGAAGTCACAGCACGTTGCTATTCATGCTAACAGGGTATCACACACAAGGAAGAAGGTTTTGAAAAGAGTTGAGAATTTTAAGTGAGAAGAGAAAGAGGAAAATCCAAAATTATGTTTTATCTCTTCAGAACTGTTAAACATAGAAATCTACAGTGTCTCCTAATTTGTTTTGGGATTTGTTTTCAACAGTTCCACTTCTCCCCACTCCCTGTGTCCTAAAGAAACAGCAAGTGAATACTAAGGGCCGTTTCCACAGATTCCTCAGAATTCCCCGGTTCCATAGAATCCTCAGAACTCTCCCACGAGAAGATCCCTTCAGCCTTGTCAGGGTGACACAGGGAGGAGGGTGCTGCACTTCCTGTGTTACGCTCATTCCCCTCTAATGGCCTTGAAATATATTATTATGCAAATGTGAATTTTGATACTGAATTTAAGAAGAGGGTGTTGGATTTTTTTTCTTTTTTCAAACAAAAAGGTCCATATGTGGTCATCATTGCTTCATTTTTGTGAATTGTAACTATGCATTCTATAAGGGGGGAGGGCAAAGGGGAAGGAAGTCGCTTTGCATCCTTGTTCTCCAGTTTCTGTGTCCATGGTATCCGTGTGTCCAGGAGGGGAAGGGGAGTGAGAGAAGATGCACTAAGGTCATAGTGAGGTTGAAAGAGACCTCTGAGGCCTCTTGCCATGGCTGGCAGGTCTGATAGCCAGGCACATTCCGGGGGGTCTGCAGCTCCTGTCTGCTGATCAGGTACAGGAGTCTTGATCCTAGCCGTGCAGTGTTAATCCAGGGCAACAGTGGGACCCCAAAGGCACCAGTGTTCTCTGGACAAAAGTACTCATCCTTTCCTGAATCAACCCTTTCAAGCTCAGGAAACCATGCCTCACTCATGCTGACTTGTCAATTTCAAAAACTTCTTTTTTTTTTCTTTTTTAACCATTATTAAGTCAATTTAAGTGAGAAAATTGTCCTACTCTATGGAGAAGAGGGCTGTTGCCTGCTAGTGCTTGACAGGCAAAAAAGCATTCTGTCCCTCACTTGCTATCCCCCAGCCAAATGTAATCTCTCTGCTTCCCTTGCATTCACTACACTGTACATAGCTAGCGAGCAATGAGCAATGACGCTCTGACACAGAAAAGGCCTGCATTCATTGTCTTCATTCTGACAATTCCTGTGTTGTTCTTGCCTGTGATATAGCACTGCATTGCTCTGGTCTGCATTTTTTTTTGCAACACAGTATCTAAGCCTAAGTGAAAGATCCTGGCCTGTATTCAGTGTTTTCCACGCAGCAGTTTTTGTTGTTGATGTTCACAGTACTGTAATGAGTAACCAGACTTGCTCACAGTCTTCTGTGCCTGTGCAGGGCTGCACGGGCATGATCTTATCAGGGTTCCAATCTGTTAGAATGCCTTTTAGCAAAAAAGCGAAACAAAAAAACTCCTGACATTTCAACTCACACAGAACTATACCTCGAGGTACATTTATTTCCCCTGCAATGTAAACCCTTCATTCCTGTCTCCTTTCTGACATTGGTGGGTTATGCTTTACAAGATATGAACATGTAAATAGCAGGATAACTTTTAAGGCATTTTCTTTGCTGTGAAAGAAATCCAAAAGTATGATATATTCCATGTTAAGCCATCAGAAATTTCAGATCTGAATTCTTTCATGTTTCAGAAGAAAAGGCAGAGCAAGTCAGTGGGGTGGATTTGCATCTGAGCGGGGGCTGTTCTTTGGCCCCACACATAGTGACAGCAGACCAGTGTCTTAAGTCCTTAACTAAGTGCCAGCTAGTCCAGCATCCTAGTTCTGGGGTGGGGAATGTCTGAGTTTCTCTCTTCCAGAAGATCAGTCCCCTACAGGGACTCCAGAGGATTTTCTATGTGAGACCTTGAGCTCTTACCCTGTCTTGATACACACACACACACACACATTTATTGAGTATCATTCTGAAGTTCACCCTGGGATTTAGTCCCTGGCATTTCAATGTACGCTGTAGAATTCATGGCCTTGTTGTATTATGATGCTCTGGAAATGTACTGATTTCTTACTTTGAAGGAAACTCGTCTAAGAAGACAAGGAAGCAACCCTGAAAGCTGCGTGCATCCTCAGATTTTCCTCTCTCCATGAGGCTTAAGGCTGACTTTAGTAGAGGGAAATACATTTAACACATGCTGCTCATAGGTCTCTCAGCTACTGCCTTTCCTACATTTGAGCTTACACAAGGCAGGGTTGGAATGAATCATCTTGAGTAGCTTCTTTACAAAAGCCCCCTTTTGAAAACCCCATTTTACGTAAACCTATCAAGAAGCCCTTTTGGTGTGATCTCACTGATCTTGTATAGTGACGACTTCCTCTGAGGGAAGAAACTTGATTATAAGTGCATGCACATTATCTACCCACCTTCTGATTCAGGCACTGTTGATTTAGGATTTTACTTCTGTTGTTTATCTGGAGGCACTTACCCTATTAGTGTCCTTCCTCTGATCCCCATGGGCTCTGCCTGCCCTTGTATCCCTCTCTGATGCTCCCAAAGGGCTCTGCTGATCTCTGCACCTCTTTCCTGGGACATACCCCCCACTACCACCTTTTGCACACACCAGTGACCAAAGTGTTTGCAGTGGTCTCATAGAAGACATCAAAATGGTGCACGCACCTCGAATGTGCTCAAAGAGACACGTGCACAAGATTCTGTACCCATGGCCTTAATCTCAGCACGATTTAAGGTGCAGGAACATTTTTAACAGGTTTAAAATAAAAAACTCTTCTGGGAGGGAAAAAGCAGATACAACAGCTCAACTGTGCCCACTCCTAACTGTCCACTCTTGCTTACACCTTCATGTTGTGCGCCCACCCATCCCATCTGTGTTCTGCATAACCAAAAACAGACTACAAAAGCAACCTGAGGAGAGGTTTCTGGACTATTTTATCTTTCTCCCTTTCGACGGAGATATAAATGCTGCTTTGGGTTCCATAATCCTAGGGGGCTATGTTTACATAGTGAAATACATCCTACCAAATCAGGAAATAGTAGGTAGCAGGGCTCATTTCAGTGAGCGATTGGTCACGAAGGCAAGGGAGGACCTGGGGGGATAGCCGAGGAGGAGAGGCAGAAAAGTACTTTTTAATTCCTTGTGACACATGACCCCCATTCTCCTCTCTTCCTCCCTTTGTGGCTCTCCTTGCCCCCTTTAAACAGAAGGTGCAGAGAAGGGCATCAAAAGAAGGCTGGTTTTTTAAGAGGCAGCTTTCCGACTTTGCACACAAAGAGGTAACAGAAGGTACAGCAAAAATCCTCTCATCTGAAACACTGTCAGCAGAAACAAAACCTGTCAAAAGGACTAAATAGCTGCACATATTGATGCTCTCTGCAAGTTACCTATAAGTGTTTTGTTTTTCTTATACTTGAAATAGCTTTTACAATATTATTTTGGTGGCTTTCTTTTCTCTCTTCTGATGGGCAATAGAGAAAGTTGATGATGAGATTTAAGGACACTTGAGGGGAGAAAAGAGAGGATATGGCATTGTCTTTTTTTTTTTTAACATAGAGATTTAATCAAACTCCCATATGTTGAAATTGCTCCTCATATTACTGGTTTTACATGGACACAGAAACTAGGCACTTTAGAGGTGCACTTGCACGGCAGGCTGGGCCCCCCTTTTCTATATTTTATTTTACTTTTTTAGTATAGTGGTACTTAAAATCACTGGTTCACTTAAAAAAACAATAAAATGTTAAACTCTACTAATGTACAAATAAGCTGAAAAGTTGCATTTTATGTGTATTTTTTGCCATAGCAGGTACTGTATTTCTCATGCTGGATTTCAAAATATATATATATATCAAAAACAAACAAAAAAAAAACTGAAGGGTGGTGTTTTATTGGATTGTGACAGGTTGAGTAATAAGGAATTAAGTCGCCGTCATTTCATTAAAACAGAGATGATGTCATACATATATAAGAGTTTCCTGAAGGGTTTTTTTGGGCTTTTAAAAAACAGCTTATTTTTGTTTTTGTTTAGTTTTTTATTTTATTTTATTTTGAAAAGATATGATTGTATTATGTGCAACTCAGTTGCTTACATTATAACTACAAAATATTTTTGGGTTTCTGGAAAAAAAAAAAGAAAACAGACTAATAAATGTGTTTGGCTGCTAAGCATTTACTATTGTGGTTTTCCTGTTTTATTCTGCCAATTTAATTTGGTCATTTGTTAAATGTTTATTGTTTTTCCTCTCCCACTTCTTTTTCCTCTCCCTGCCTCACATATAAAAGCTGCCTGAAATTCCACATTGGAAATCGGACCTCAGCTTTGCCTCTTGTCTTGTTGTGTTTTTGTTGTTAGGGTTGCCGTCAGGCCAGTCACTCAGTTTGTGCTGCTCACCACCTGCCCCTTAATTCTCTAAAAGAAATGATGTTCTTCTGCCTTTGCTATTGTTTTGTTGAAATCTAATTTGCATCTGGCGTTAGGACACCAGGATAGAGAAAGAATGGTTCTGCCTCTCACTACTGCCATGCCCAGGGACAGTAACCAGCCAGCTGGCTTTGTCCAGAAGATGCCACACCTACCTACCTGTCACCTACACTGGGTTCTACAGCACTACAGAGTAGAGCTACAGCCTTAACCACCGGGCCTGGTTTTCCCCATCTTCACCATTCCTTATTTAATTGTCAGCTGCTCTAGGAGAAAATTATTACATTTGTGATCATGAAACACTTCAACAATGGCAGAAAGGAAAAATGGATGGGTTCTGATTTTTCTAATGTCTAGACTCTTGTGTATCTGCTTCAATTCTCAAAATGCTGTGAGACATAATTTATTACTGTAAAAGGCATACTACTAACCCCCCTGAAAGTTCTTCCCCTTGTTTTGAAAACACCTCATCATTCTTTTCACTTTCTCAGGCAGTTGTGGAAGCCCTCTTTTGTGTCTTTAGTTGTGCTGTCATGGCTGACTCATTGTCCTGAACTGATTGAAAACATTTACATTCCATAGTCATTTTGGCACTTTGAAGAAGAGTCAGAAGTTGCAGGGTGCCAAGTCCAGTGAAGAAGGTGGTAAAAACATCACAGTGTTTTTATTTGCCAGAAACTTGCCATAAATGGTTGATCAGTAAGCTGTGATAAAATATGGTGAATACTTAAATCAAATAATTTGTTACAGTAAAAGACACATTGCCGTTAACCCTCAAAATACTCCACTTCGAACACACTTAGCCCATCATTCTTGACAGTGTGTCTTACTGCAGTGAGTTTCATTACACATTCACTCTATTGTTTGATCACTCCCTTGATCACTGCGATAAACTCATTTCATCAGGAAGTGGAGGCTCAGCACAAAGTTGTTAGCCAATAATAGGTAACAGTGAGTACCTATTCTAAGCTGGGCCCTATTCTAAACATGCCACACATAGGTATTCATTTAACTTCAATTCCTCATCTCCCAGATGACAATCAGAAATTGTGTCACTGCAGTGTAGCTCATGTTAGAACACACTTTTAGCATACATGAGGCCCTATGTTCCATTCCTAGGACCCAAAAAAGAAAAAAATTTATACCAGAAGCTTGACCTAAAAAACACCTGGACTTCTGACTGGTAGGCCATGTACCAGCCAGTTCTTTCATCATAAAAGAAGTAAATGCTGGCAGATGTAGGTAAAAAGAAATGAATTACAAATTGGAAAACACTGAGGGCTTGCACTTACAATTATGCACTCTTGGGCCAGGGATTTAAGCTTAGTGGCCTAAGCACCTGCCTGGCAAGCATGAGGTCATGAGTTCGATCCCCGGTACAAAAATAAATAAATATATATATATATATGTATACACACACATACACTTTTTGAAGAATAGAGTTCAGTGTAGCAACCATGACCGTCCTCCCCAGTGGCTTTGTTTTAAAATTTTGATGCATAAATGAGGCTGACCCTGGTGGTACACAGAGCCGTCAAAAGGCTGAGGCAGGAAGATTCCAAATCTGAGCCTTACCTGGGCAACTTAGACCCTGCCTCACAATTTTAAAATAATCTTTTAAAAAGGGTTGGAGATGTAGCTCAGTATAAGGGTCCTGGGATCAATCTCCTGTACTGTAAAACAACACACAAAAGCCTAAGTGGCCAACGGAAGTAGTGTTAAAGCTTTAACATCAGACTCAGTCTTCCTCAGACTGAAGATCCATCCAGTCTCCAGGGCCTCTCAACTCCTTCCTTCCTCTGAGTCTCCCCAAACCCCACCCCAAGTTTCTCCCCACTGGCATGACTAACTTTAACATTCTCGATGGCCTCCAGTTCTGCAGGCTCCCACTCTTGAATGGCTGTATTTTGACTTCATCAGCCATTCCCCTCTAATCCAGTTTTGCTGTTCTAGCCCATAATTAGAGTACTATGCTTTTTAACACCCATTAGTTCTTAACACCCATTAGTTCTCTTAGCCCTCCTGTTTTCTTGACACACCTACATGATGAAATCTCCACTTTAGAAAACTCGAATTCTTTCCACCAGCATCCAAAGCAGCTGGGAATGGCTGGGGTTTGGAGAAGTCATTAAGAGGGCAAATAAGGACCCCCATAAGTCCACTATAACCAACTACCAAAGGGACCTGGACACTGCCCAGCAAGCTTCCTATGTCCTTCTGATCAGTTCACTCCACAATCACTCCTTTCTCAGTTAAGGTCTTTTCTGACTTTTTTTTCCCCCTGGCATACTGGAGATGGAACCCAGAGCCTCACTCATGCTAGGCAAATGCTCTTCCACTGAGCCACATTCTCAGCCCAGCCCTGATTTCAAATTACTCAACTGAGGACTTTTCCCATTAATGCATAGAGAAAATTGGAGGTCTCAGAAAAGTTCCCTCAAATTCCTGCTCCCAAATTGTAAGCAAAGAGGACCCTTCCTTCTCATGCTGGTTCTTCCTCCAGTGCTTGGAAAGATCCTCTCTTGCCCCACTCCCACCTTCTCCCACTCTCCCCCCACCTACCCTTCCTGCTCACCTTTGACCTCTCCATGCTCCCTTAACTCTTCACCTGGGACCCTCCCACCAATCAGCATGCCTAAGCCCCTCCCACAGTACAGCTGTTCTGTGTGCCCACATGCCAGCCTCTTGTCTCTGAAATTTGCTTTCCTGCTCCTTCACCTCTTCCCATCTGGCTCCTGCCCATCATTCCACTGAAAATTTTCTAAAGTAACTGTCAACCTCCCTAAGAGCTAATCTGCAAATCTGCCTTGCCCCCTGCACACTGACATGTATCTCTGTCTCCTGTCTCTCTCCCACTTTATCCATCCCTTTGTGCCTGGTCTGGAACCTTTGGGTTGCATGGGTGCTCAGAACACTTCTCCTGTTTTCTCTCTGCACCAAAAGCATAGACAATGCCATCCACCTCAGTGGCCATTTTTCATTCTCTTCTTTTGCCTCCAATTAAGCTCTACATTTTGCACCACCCTGGGCTCTGTCCTAAATATTCTGCTTGACAGTCCTGTTGCTTCCCTTGGATGGTTTCACCCAGCAACCTGTCTTTCAATATAACACAAAGGCCTGTTCTGTCTAAACAGTGTGTTCAGCCCTGACCACTAATATCCATCCTCTGGCTACCGAATTGCTGAAGTTGAATAGGCAAATCTCTGCACCCTTCTGGTCACATCTACTCCCCTTTGCACTCCACCAGCTTTTTGACTCTGCTCACCCAGTTATTCAAACTCACATCTTCCCCACATCACCTCCATAAGGAAGTCCTATAATATACACTACACGTGCATCTGCAAACTTTTTGACACCAGCTTGGGTCCCACCACTCTCCATGCTCATCTCAACCGCACAGCAGCTTCCTTGTCATCTGCCCATTTGTCCTTGGCCCTGCTCCAGACTTTTCTCTATGCAGCTCCCACAACTTGTGCCTCCCCCTAATTTGCATAATTCATGCATACCCTCCAAGGTTTCTATTAACACGTAAGATGCAAACTTCACACCATTGTCCACAAATCCCACACAAGCTCTCATTCCCTTTGAGCCCACTGTATCCAACTTACACTAGCACTCTTAGTTTCCTTCTTCCTGACACCAAACTCATGCCCATCTCAAGGCCATTGTACTTGTTTTCTCTGCCTGGCATGCTCTGTCCCCTGCACCTTGGCCTGGTCTCTGACAAAATGGGAGGCCTTACCTCTCACTGCCCCAAACCCATCCTAACCTACCCTTTTCCCACAAAACTTACCACTCTTTAAAATTGTCGTTCATTTCTTTCAACTTATCCATCTCCCTCACTGGAGTAATGTAACACCAAAAAACAAATTAAATGTCACAAGGCCTAAAATCCCTATGGCTCTAATTAGCCATCTAGATGCTAATGACCCCTAAATTTATATCTCCAACCCATCACCATTGAGCTCCAGATATGTATACCATCTGTAATTATCTGCTTCAGCATTTCAAAGTACTTGGATATGCTGCAAGCTCAATAAATCCAAAACAGAATTTGGTATCACATGCTTGCCCCACCTCCCACCTTCTGGTAGCTGGCATCGACATCCCTAATTTATCCAACAGTAAAACCTAAAACCCTGGTCGTATCCTGGACTCTGCCTCCTCCTGCTTCCCTTAACTAATCCACTGACCTGTCACCAACCTGGTTTGATTGTGCCTCTTACTCTCTTCCCTTTTTGACCTCTGTTTGAGCTAGATCATCACACTATTAAGTCTTAGCAAGCCCATGCATTGGCCCAATTGATTTCTCACCTCCAGTTCCCCTGCCACCAATCTATCCTCCTTCCCTTTCTGATTTCCCGCCTTTAATCTCAGTCAATATACATAATAGAATAATTTTCAAAACATATAACAAGGTGACTCTCTAAAGTCCTTTAGTGTTTTCCCATTCTGAAATGTCCTTATTTCCAACAAGACTCATTGTCTGGCTTCCACTGACTTCCCCATTGTCACCTCCCTCTGCTCTCACCCTTATCTTTTCCACTCCAACGTCATTGTATTCCATTGCCTAATACAAGCCCTGGCCTTTGAATGTGTACCTGGTGAATGGATGTTCTAAGAAGAACAAGTTGTTACATCAAGAATTACTTAAGAAATTAAAGGTTTTTAGAAGCCAAAAATAAAAATGGATAAGTATTTAAAAAAACAGAAGATTTGTTCATTGAGTTAGGCCTCAAGAGAGAAAAAACAAAATCCAGTTGAGAGATGTTGCCTTAGGTGACAACGACCCCCAGATGGAAATGTGTGGGTAGCCTTTGAAGACCAAGAACCAACATTTCATGGACTCATCTGGCATGCACGAGGCATGGCTGCCATCCCCAGCGCTGCAGAACAAAATAACCACTTTGGAGGAACTTTGGAATCAGAAGGTAAGCTTTACAGTTGTACAAGTAGTTTCCCAGGGGAGGAAAACCTGACTACCTCTCAACCCACCACTTCCTTTTGTGAGGACAAGAGGAAGCAATGTAGGAAAAGAAGATGAATAAAAAGCAATTTGGAGCTGGGCGTGGTAGTGCATAACCTGTAAGCCCAGCACTTTGGGAGGCTGAGGCTAGAGGATTGCAAGTTCAAGCCCAGCCCAAGCAACTGAGCATTTAGCAAGATGATCTCAAAATAGAAAAGTGCTGGTGATATAGCTCACTGCAAAGGCCCTGGGGTTAAATCCCCAGTGCTGCAAAACAACAAATCTCAATAATCAGTCCAGGTAATTGGTAGACTTTGCTAATGGTCAAGGTGTTCTAGAATTGGCACCTTGGTCCAAATTCTGATTGCTAAATCTGGACATCTGGAGACATGGGATGAGGAGGTATGACAGGATGAGGGAAGAGGCAAAGTAGTGCCAGGATCTAATGTGACTATTGTGGGCCTACTCCTCTTGCTAGGCTAGACTGCTTCAGGGCAGTATACTTTGGTAGATTTGATACTGGGTAACACAGGTGACCAAGATGGACATGATTTCTGCCTCTTTCAAGTTTGCCATCAATGGGAAAAGCAACCAACTCAGAACTTTGGTGAAAGGTTTACCTATACGAAGCCAGGAGGTCATTCAACATCTAAGGAAGCAGACAACATTGCAACATGGTCCATAGGTTTTTGAGTGAATCTCTGAATGAAAGCAGAAACAGAGGTGACAGGAAAAGATTGCCAAAGGAGAGCAGGAAGTCTTTAAGATCTAATCAGTAACTTTTCGTGTTTCTGAAATACTTTGATTATTAAGAAAGGGGAGTTCACCTCATCAAAGTTGGAAATTTGAAGTGGAACCAGGGAGGTCTCACTTTATTGAAGAACTCAAAAACAGGTAAGTTCAAAACAGTACAGTATGGATGTTGCAGCACACAGGGAAGGTCAGATTTGGAGCTGTTCACAGTCAGGTTCCTGGATCTGCTCCCCTTCTACAAGAGCAATCTAACGACACTCAGCCTGCTGGGGACGATACCAATGCTTGTAATTCCAGCACTTTTGGCTACTTAGCAAGACCCCATCTAAATAAGGGTTGGGGATGTAGGTCAACGTGAAGACCCCAAGTTCAATCTCCACAAGGGGATGAGTGGGGTGGGAACAATCTTCCCCTGCCTTTGTCATCTACATATGGCGGTCCATAATAATGGGCATTTATTGAGCACTTACTCTATACCAAAAGTTTCACTTGTATCCCCTCACTTAACACCGAACAAGCTAGGATTGTTAAAAGGATTAAATGAGTTCACTACTATAAAATACGCAGGCCAGTGCCTGGTGCCTAGGAAAATCTCCCCAAAATGATACTGGTTTTCACAATTATTGGCCAACCAGAGAGATGGGACTATCAGGGAATATTTTCTGGACTGGGTTTTAAGCAGAAATATTCTAGACAGGAGGTAAGAGGGTAGTGTGACACAGATTTGGCGTGTGATGCTTCTAAAGCAGGTTTTAGTCGGAAGTGGTGACACACCTGTAATCCCAGCACTCAGGTGGCTGAGGTAGAAGGACTGATGCGAGTTCGAGGCCACCCTGGGCTACACAGTTCAAGGCCAGTTTGAAGTACGTAGCGAGACCCTGTCTCCAACAAGAAAAATAAAGGGGCTTTTATATCCGGCTGTGATTACTGGCTGTGTGCCTCTCCGTGCCCTCCGCCAGAAGCGTTGGCTGAAATCCATTCCTGTGCAGCTTGGCATTAAGGGACTCACTTGGTACGCAATAAACTCCAACTTCCCTTGGGCATCTTCTCAGAACCGCGCCTGGTACCAGGCAGGCAGTAGGAGTGGGGTGAGGGGTGAGGAGTGGGGTGGGGTGAGGGAAAGCGACTATAATTAAACAACAGCGAAGACACCAAGCCTTTTAAATGTACCAGATATCGCTCTAATATTGCATCTGCACAACCATTTTCAAAGGCGGGTCTTAATATGCCTTTTATTGGTGGAAAAAATTGAGGCGCAGAGGGATTTTGATAACTTCCAAAGCGCTTTATCTACCTCTCTATCTCTCATATCTCTATCTAATCCACTATCCTATCCTATCTCCTGCCCCTTCCATTCCTATCCTTTGTTTATTGCTAATCACGTTTCTGGTAAAAGAAGTAAATCACACCAGTCCTAACCCGGATTCCCTGGGGGAAGTCCCGCCCCCAAGTACCCCAGCTTCCGCTTCCGCTCTCGTTCGTGCTATCCGCTGCGGCGGGGTCGCATTAGGCATGGCCGCTGGAGAAGGTGGTTGCTTGTTGGATACTTACCGTTCTCCGCTTGCCTCCCGCTATGCTAGCCCGGAAATGTGCTTCATGTTTAGCGACAGGAACAAGTTCCGGACGTGGCGGCAGCTCTGGCTGTGGCTGGCGGAGGCCGAGCAGGTAACGAGTCCGGAGGCGGAAGGGTCGAGCCGGGCAAGGAGGCGCATCGCAGCACGTGCGGAGCCCGGGCTTGTGGCCACGGCACAGCAACCGGGCTATTTTCGTAGATTGTTTCATGTCCTCAGGAGCTGTGGCCACAGGAAGGCTGGGGCAGGAGGTCCAGAACTACACCTGTCGCTCCTATTTTTTTAATCCTAGAGGGTCCGAGACGCGCAGGCGAGGAGAGATGCCGTGTGACGCTTCAGGCAACTCAGCTTGGCCCTTGCTGCAAAAAGTGCAGAGCTAATCACCAATGCTGAGCTGAAGTTCTGTGCCATTAAAGACTGCAAGCTCGGTGCTGTCCCCACACATTGCAGGGAAAAAAACAACCAGAAGAGCGCGCCGCGTGGTTTGCCCCAGGCCACGCAGCGTCTTCCACGGTGCCTGTGAAGTCAGTGACAGTGTTACCGGCATTGCAAAATGGAACTTTTTTTTTTTTTTTTTTGTGACACCGGAGATCGAACTCACAGCCTCTCGCCTGCCAGACAGTCACTTAAGCCACCGAGCGAAACTCCTGGCCCTAGTTTTTTTGAGGCAGGGTCGCACTGTGTAGCTCAGGCCGGCCTTGTGCTCGCGTTGTAACCCAAGCCGGTCTCGAACTCACAACGCTCCACCTACCTCAGCCTCTGAGTGCTATTATTAAAGGCGTGAACCACCACGCCCGGCTTGGAACTTTAAAGTGTTAGATTTTTTTTTCTTTCGCTTCCTTTTGTTTTCCATCTTTTTCTTTTTTTCTTTTTTTTTTTTAATCATCTTTTTCTTGTAACCATTTTTATAGTAGAATGGGCAGCGGTTTTTCGGTTTTTATCCTGAATTATGTAAGCCATTTGGAGCTTGAAGTCATTCTTTGTGTGCCAGGATAGAGTTCAAAGTTGTTATTTTTCAGTTATGAGACACAGTCTCACTACGTAGTTCAGGCTAGCCATGAGCTCACTGTGTAGTCCAGCCTGCCCTCGAACTCGTGGCCATCCTCCTGCCTCTGCCTCCCAAGTGCTGGGATTACAGGCGTACATCACCAGGCCCGGCGGAGTTCACAGTTCTTGAATCATTTGTCAACAGAAAATTTTAGATTGAGAGATGTTAAGAGGATAGAAAAATAAAAAATAAAAGTGAGGAGGATAGAGACACTCACGGTTTGTTATAAACTCCTCAAAATTAAAGTTGCTTGTGCTACTTTGCAACGCCCTAGAAAAGGTTTAGTTACCTGTGACTTAGGAAAAGGTAATTTTGTTTGATAGAATATGGCCTATATAACTGAAAGCTGATTCTGATTTTATGGGAAAAGGATCTATTCAAACCTAGCTCTAAGGCGATTGAGGGTCCTTTTACCTCAGATCACCATCTTGTTTAGAGGTGGGCAAGGGTCTTTTCTAGAGACTGAGGTCAGGGAGACAGAGGTAATGCAGATGTCCACACTTGCTTTATCCCTTTCAGCCATCTTGAGCTCATCCTCCTGTTGTGGGAAATACCCCAGGCTCCTGGCCTCTTGGGGCTGGCATCTGTGTATCCCGTCACTTCTTTTGGGCTAAAGAGAAAAAGAGATATTGCTATGTGTTCAGCAAGAGAAAGTTTGGAAAAGTTGCTTATCTCTAAAACAACAACAAAAAAGCCCTGACTTAAAGTTATGTTTCTCAGTGCCAGTTACACGATCACTGAAACCTTGTGTTTTTTTCTGTTTCACAGAGCTGCATTTTACCTGAGATGGGGGGGTCCAGTTTATTAGGTTGGGTTTATACTCTGTCTTGTAAGGACTGCACATACAGCTGTTTAACCCAATGATGTTAGAAATAGCTCCAGGGGCGCCATCCCAGTGTGGAAGGAAACTGAAGGTGATCCAAAGAACTCTGATGTTTCTTCTCACATTTCAGAGGGAAATGCCACCTCAAGGCAGCAGACAGCATGCTGGCAAATGGCAAAGTAAAACTGGAAACCATCTGAGTAGAGCCTGGGACCCTGATAACATGAAACTTTTGTCCCAGATACTCTGCACAGCCCACATCACTGTGTGCCAAGCATCCAGAGATAGGATAATTCCAGATACTTATGTAGCATACTCTGTGACCTAGGCACTGTTTTAATTGGGGGGGTGGGGTTTGAACCCAAGGCCTTGATACTGAGCTACATCCCCAGCCCGTTTTTATTTTGAGATAGGATCTCACCAACTTGCCCAGGCTGGGTTGGAAATTTACATCCTGCCTCAGCCTCCCAGAGTGCTGAAATTACAGGCTAGGTGGGAATACCACTGCACCATTGTTGATGTCATCAAAGATGTTATTAGGGTCAGGTGCTGTTTTTTAACACTTTACATAGGAGTTAGTATTTCCATGCCTTAGGGCATGTAGCAAATTTTGAATGTTTTTTTTTTTCCTCTGTAAAAACAAAATGTTTTGTTTTGTTTTGTTTTGTTTTTTGCTGCACCAGGGATCGAACTCACAACCTTGTGCCTGTCAGACAGGTGCTTAAGCCACTGAGCCAATGTCCCAGCCCTGGTTTTTTGAGGCAGGGTCACACTATGTAGCTTAGGCTGGCCTTGTGCTCGCATTGTAGCCCAAACCTACCTCAGCCTCCCGAGTGCTGGGATTAAAGGTGTGCGCCACCACATCCGGCTTATAAAAACAAATTTTAAAAAGACTTTATATATAATAGCTCATTAATCCTTAGAACAGCTCATTAGGGTAAGTACTGTTACTGTCAGTACTGTTACTTCTCTATTTCACAATGAGAAAATGGAGGCATAGAGAGATTTGACACAGAGAAGTATTTGACAGTGATGTCAGAGACCTTTCCGAGTAAATGACAACTAAACCCAGAGACTAGAACATGAGAACAGTGAACTAAGGAAGGGTACAGGGACAGAAGGAATAGTTGATAGTAAGATTACTTCGCTTTATTTGAGTTTATATAGAATATAATTTATCATAATTCATTGAGAAAGTTCTTTTCCATCGCACCCCTCACATAATTTGTGCTTTTACTTTGGTTTCTCCAGATTCTAATTTTAAGAACTAGGCGGTAGGGCATAAATGCTAATATTTTTCTCAGTGTCCCTTTAAATCAAATAATTGTGGCACTGGGGTTTGTTGGTTTTATTTTTCCTATTCTGCAGGCGTTGGGTTTGCCTATCACAGATGAACAAATCCAAGAGATGAAATCCAACCTGGACAACATAGACTTCAAGATGGCAGCTGAAGAAGAGAAAAGATTACGGCATGACGTGATGGCTCATGTGCACACGTTTGGCCACTGCTGTCCGAAGGCTGCAGGCATCATCCATCTTGGCGCCACCTCCTGCTATGTTGGAGACAATACAGTAGGCCCCTCTGTTGTTCCTATGAAGGGCTCAATCTTTATAATACATTTTATTTTTATTTTCCAGCTAGGTGTGGTGGTGCATGTATATAATCCCCGTACTCTGGGAGGCCGAATCAGAAGGATTGCTGGTGCAAACCCACCCAACTTAGCAAGTTTCTGACTCAAAATAAAAAACAGGAAAGGTCTGAGGATGTAGCTCAGTGTGAACCCCTGGGTTCAATCCCCATTGCTGCAAAGGACAAAAGAACCCCAAAATATTCTTGGCAAAGGCCGTTAAAACTTTGCTGTGACTTCTGAAAGGAAAGAAGGATTGCATTAAAATTGTCAAATGAGCCGGGGATATGGAGGTCGTGAGTTTGATCCCTGGTACCAAAAAAAAAAAAAAAAACTGTCAAACAAAACCTTTGATTAGCAAAATTGTCTTACAAGCACTTCAGAAACAGCAGCAGGCATTTCCATGAGAGTTTACTAGGTACCAAGCACTTTACACATATTATTTCGTTTATTCTTCACAATTGACATAAGAGATAGATGGTGTTATTTCCGTTGTTAAAGAATGGAGTTTTAGACTATATCCTCCCAAGAAGTTCTGATGACTACATTTGTTCCCTCCTCCTGCCCCCAGTCCCAGTCTACTATAGGGCGTTCTCATCAATGGAACAAGAATATTTATAGTCTTTTGAGTCTGACTGTTCATTTTCCAGATCAGAAAACTTAGGTTGAAGAACCAGCTCTCAGTTACACAGCTAGAGAACCAGATAGAATGAGTCCCATGCTTGTGCTCTTAATCAGAGTATGCCTGTGGGATACAGGCATTCCAGGAAAGGTTCAAATTCAGGAAGAAACCAGTGATTTAAAGTTACCCCTAGTTAGCCGGGCATGGTGGTGCATGCCTTTAATCCCAGCACTTGCGAGGCTGAGGTAGGAGGAGCGTTGTGAGTTCCAGGCCGGCTTGGGCTACAACTCGAGCACAAGGCCGGCCTGAGCTACATAGTGCGATCCTGCCTCAAAAAACTAGGACTGGGAGTTTGGCTTAGTGGCTTAAGTGCCTGTTTGGCAGGCGTGAGGTTGTGAGTTCGATCCCCAGTGCGGGGGGGGCGGGGAACCACTATGTTGGGGGTCAGGGGTACAGCTCAGTGGCGCAGCACCTGCCTGGCAAGCAAAGGTCCTGAGTTCAATTCCCAGTACTCCCCACCCCCCCTCAAAAAAAAAAAAAACACTATGTGGCCTAGGCTGGCCTGGAACTCACAATCTCCTGCCTCCTGAGTGGTAGGATTCTGGCGGTGTGCCAACATACTTAGTCCACTTTTTTTTAAAGTCTTGATGAGCCAGGTGTGTTGGCGCACGCCTTTAATGCCAGCACTCGGGAGGCTGAGGTAGGAGGAGTGTTGTGAGTTTGAGGCCGGCTTGGGCTACAACCTGAGTGCAAGGCTGGCCTGAGCCACCCAGTGTGACCCTGCCTTAAAAAGCCAGGGCTGGGAGTTTGGCTTAGTGACCTAAGTGCTTGTCTGACAGGCGTGAGGTTGTGAGTTCAATCCCCAGTGCTGCGAAAAATAAATAAATAAATAAAGTCTTAAGTGGTACTTAATTAAATGCATCTGTGCATAATTAGTCAGCCAATGGAACAACAGTTCTCTTAGAAAAATCCTTTTGAAAAGTACCCATTGTATAGTTCTCAACAGCTACTGTCATATATAAAATTGTGTTAAGAGTTGACCTAAAATACATCTTTTTACCTCCTTCAGTAGCTTCAAAGCTCAATATGGTGACACGTACCTATAATCCCAGGATTCTGGGAGGCTGACACAGAAAGATTGCAAGTTGGAGCCTGGCTTGGACATATTAGTGAGACCTTGTCTCAAAGGGCTGGCAGCCAGGCATCATGGCACACACTTGTAATCCTAGCACTTGAGAGGCTGAGGCAGGACAATTGCTGTGAGTTTCAGACCAGCCTGGGATACATAGTGAGTTCAAGTCCAACCTGAAATATACAGTGAGATCCTGGCTCAAAAAAACATTAAAAAGGGCTGGAGATTGAGCTAAGTGGGAGGGCCTGCGTTTGGTCACCAATACTGCCAAATAACAAAAAAGGAAGGTAGCCTTAATTTCTTAAAACTTCAGTATTTTGGATCATGCCTTTCCTTGTTAGCAACTATCAATGAAAAAGGAGGAAAATAACAGAATAGTCCCATATGAAAGTTTCTGAGACACTCCTATCGAGGAAGATACTACAAACTTTGTAGACTTGTTCATTTTTTTGTTTTGTTTTGTTTTATTTTTTTGCAGCCTTGGGGATTGAACTCACAACCTCGCGCCTGCCAGACAGGTGCTTAGGCTGCTGAGTCAAACTCCCAGCCCTGGTTTTTTGAGGCAGGGTCGCACTGTGTAGCTCAGGCTGGCCTTGCACTGGCATTGTAGCCCAAGCCGGCCTCGAACTCACAACACTCCGCCTACCTCAGCCTACTGAGTGCTGGGATTAAAGGCGTGCGCCACCATGTCTGGTTGACTTGTTCATTATTATTTAGTCATTATAGATAGCGTATATCTTGAGTTTTTAGTACAGAAGTTATGTCTGTAACCAGATGTGCTGGGGCATGCTTGTCATGTCAGCATTGTGGCAGGCTGAGGCAGGAGAATTACAAGTTTAAGCCCAGCCTGGGCAATTTAACAACTTATCAAAACCCTGTCTATTTTTTAAAGGGGTTGGGGATGTAGCTCAGTGCAGAGGTCCTAGGTTTGATCCCCATACCCCCAAAATGAATGAGTGAATGTTATGTTCCTTATGGATTCCAAGAGTTCTACTCAATTTTGACATAGTAATCAGAACAGCCCGTATTAGCACCTTCTGGTATACACGATGGATTGGTAAGGATGATGAGGTAGGCTATGAGCTGAGAAACAGAGCCGTGATGCCCAAAGAGTGGTACGTAATCAAACTGTTGGACAAAGCTATCTAATAATGTGAGACCATTGCACTTTTCTTCACAGGACTTGATTGTTCTTAGAAATGCATTTGACCTGCTTTTGCCAAAGGTAAGAAATTGGCAGGAATTTCTTTGCTGCTCTAGATTCCTGGTGGTAGGAGATGAACTTCAATTCTAAGTAATCAACACATTGTCTTCTTTATAGTTTTATCATTTTTTCAGGTGATCCTCTGATCCATAGAGCTAATTGTCTTTTTTTAGGTTAAACCAGTGTAAGTGAATACTTTTGAAATCATAGGTTTTTAAATGAAGAAAATGAAGCCAGAGGCTTATTTCTGGATATGTGGCTCAGGATTGATTTAGGGGAGGGGAATAGAAGGGAAAAGTGGAAATAGAGCTTTTGCAAATGGTGAGGGGACCAAGAGTTGGAAGGGGTGGGGTTGGGGGAGAAAAGAATCAAGATGTGTTATGTACATGTACCAGCCCCCCCATAATAAATATAACCACTGTGAACCGCAAACATGTACCAATAAATACATTTTTAAAAACTGGATTATGATTTCGTTCTGTTTTTCTGCAGTAGTCTTAAAATAGTTTGTAGCTTTTGAGGTAGTCAATTCAGTTTTCAGGTGTTGGTCACTACCCTGATCAGGGCAGTGTAGGCTACAAAGATGAGAAGGTGGGGACACTGTCTCCCCTGAGCTAGAGGTCTGCCTTATATAAAACTGTCTCAAGGTTTAGTTCCTGATTACAGAATGAACTCATCATGAATTCACTCTCTCTCCACCCCATGGTCTTTCTTGTAGCTTGCTAGAGTGATCTCTCGGCTTGCTGACTTTGCTAAGGAGCACGCCAACCTACCCTCCTTAGGTTTCACACATTTCCAGTAAGTAATAAGATTACATCTTGGGAAATAGACCAACTTACATGTTGATGGGTTTTAGTTAAGAGGGTGAATCTCAAAGCATAACTCACACAGATAACCTGGAATGCTGGTGAGAAATGAGCTGTCTTAAAAACCATACTTAAGAGAAAGTAAATCTAACCATTCATTTGTTTTGGTTTTTTTTCTTTTATCTTTTTGAAACAGGGTTTCGCTGTGCAGTTCAGGCTGGCCTCAAGCTCACTTTGTAGCCCAGGCTGCCTCGAACTCAGTGATGCTCCTGCCTCAGCCTCTCAAGTGCTAGGGTTATAGGTGTGCACCACCAAGCCAGGCTGATTTGGGAAAAATTTCTCAAAAGCCTTAGAAAGCAATTTCATACTCCTTTAATTTAGTAATTCTCTTGAGAATTACAGTAACCCTCCTACCTCAGCCTCCCAAGTGCTGGGATTACAGGTTGTACCACAGTGCCCAACTGACAAATGTCGATTATTCTGATTTATGATACAAATTTTTTTCTATGTTTTTGAAGTATGTACATTTTTTCATAGTTACTGAATAAAGCTTTTTTTTTTTTTTTGTACCGAGGTTCGAACTCACAACCTCGCCCCTATCAGGCAGACGCTTCCGCCACTGAGCTAAATCCCCGGCCCTGTTTTTTGAGATAGGGTCAGTTCAGGCTGGCCTTGAACTCACTTTGTAGCCCAGGCTGGTCTCAAACTCACAACATTCCTCCTGCCTCAGCCTCCTGAGTGCTGGGATTAAAGGCATGCACCACCATGCCTGGCTATAAAGCTCTTTTAGGAACTAAAAATATCTTTGGAATGCTGGTGACAGATATTGAGTGATGTTGAGTAGTGGTATCCTAACCTCTTGTTTATTTTTCAGTGCTAGTGATCACACCCAGGGCCATGAGCTTGCTAAGCAAGCACTGTATGCTCTGGGCTACCTCTAGCTCTGCCTTATGTTTTGATGTTACAGCAGCAAGGGTATCACCTCATTGATGAAAGCCTTTTGTACTTAATCTTCCTTGAAGTTAGGACTAGCTTTTTTGTGTGTGTGTGTGCAAGAAATGGAACATAGGATATCACTTGTGTTAAACAGGCACTCTGCCACTTAACCACACCCTCAACCAGACCCAGTATTTATGGATAATGTGAAGAAATTGTTCACATGAATTGTTTGTGCAGCTTGACTCATTGTAGCTGCTGCCCTCCCCGCTGACCTCCCTACACACCACACACCACCGTCTTCCTTGCCTCTGCTTGAGTGGGGAAGGACAGTCAGGAGACCCAGAGGCTTCGCAGCATTCCTCGGCTGTGGTGCTTAGACTTCATCTCAGTGTGTCAGCCTGTGCATTTAAAAACAGGAGTGTAATCCCAGTACTGAGGAGGCTGAGGCAGGAGGATTGCTGTCAGAGTTCTATAGTGAGTTCAAGCCTAGCCTAAGCTACATTAACCCTGTCTCAAAAAAATTTTTTTTTACTGTGATATAATTCATGTACCATGAAATCTTCCCTTTTAAAGTATATAGTTCAGGGCTGGGAGTTCGGCTCAGTGGCTTCAGCACCTGTCTGGCAGGCATGAGGTTGTGAGTTCAATCCCTGGTGCCGCAAAAAAAAAAAAAAATCCTTAATACATAAAAGAGTCTAGGAAGATAAAGTATATAGTTCATTAGGTTGTCGTATATTCAGTATATTCACAGGATTTTGCAGTTATTACCACTAATTTCAGAATATTTCTATCACCCCAAAAGGAAATGCCAAATGTGTTCACATTATTTCTATATCTCCCTGGCCTAGTTCCTGGCAAATAACCGCTGACCTGTTTTTGTCTCCATGGAGTTATATAAATGAAATTATGTACTGTGTAACCTTTTGTGACTCACTTTCACTTAGCTCAAAATTTTCAATATTCACCCACAAAACGTGTTGGAAATTCACCTCTTTGTGTGACTGAATAAAACTCCACTGTGTGTGGGTGTATCATACAGTATTCTACTTACCATCAATTGGTGGCCATTCGTGTTTCTAGTTTGTGGCTGTTATGAATAATGGTGCTCTGGAGCCTGGTGTGGTGGTGCACACCTTTAATCCCAGCACTCGGGAGGCTGAGGTAGGAGGAGCATTGTCAGTTCGAGGCCAGCTTGGGCTACAACTCGAGCGCAAGCCTGGCATGAGCTACATAGTGCGACCCTGTCTCAAAAAACCAGGGCCGGGAGTTTGGCTCAGTGACTTAAGCACCTGTCTGACAGGCATGAGGTTGTGAGTTTGATCCCTGGTCCGCAAAAAAAAAAAAAAAAAAGAATAATGGTGCTCTGAACACCTGTGTGAAATCTTTCGTTTTTTATAATGATAATCAGAGGACTGGGAGTTTGGCTCAGTGGCTTACGTGCCTGTTTGGCAGGTGTGATGCTGTGAGTTCGATCCCCGGTGCCACAAAAAAAAAAAAAAAAAAAAAGTTTAATGTCTATAATGATAATCAGCAGGATAAGAAGAAAAATTACCATGAGATTAATTGAAGGATATACTACAGCTCGTGGTGTGCCTTGGTGTTACCACCTGTCCATCTTATGGGTCTCAAAGGAAAGGAATTTCACCAGGAATGGACTGCATTCTCTATTAGAACTTAGGTGTTACTGTAGCTCATTCATTACTATGTTTTATGTCCAGAAACAGACCTCAGTGGATTGATTGGAGTTCTGAAACAAAGCTATTTGCGTCCTTTGGTTATGTGTGTTTGGGGTCTTCTCCATGGCGCAGCTGACTCCTTTCAAAGGCTGCCCTTTGCTGCCAATCGAGAGCAGCCTTGACCAGAGCCCTCATCTTCATTTTTAGCGCCTAAAGTATCAGTAGTTACCTTGTTTTGTTTGCTTTCTTTCACTGCAGTGTACGTTCCACTGGACAGGGGTTTGTTTCATTTCTAGAACCAAGCACGCCCTAGATAACTTGGCAAATGCTTGTTATACAAGTATCTGATGTATTTCTTGCTAATGTCCGGGGATGTAGTCTTGAACAAGGAAGCATTGTCCCTGCCCTTGTATAAAATTTTCTCTTTATGAAGGAAAAGCTATGGCAGTAGCCCTTGTGTTTTATAATCTGAAAGTATTTATAAATGACATTTACTCTCCTTAATTATTATTTGCTCAAGCCTTTTAAGATTTTGTTTTGGGAGCCAGGGATATAGCCCAGCAGCACAAGTGCCTGCCTGGCAAGCACAAGATCCTGAGTTTGAGTCCCGGTACCAAAACAAAAAGATTTTGTTTTGTCTTTTATTAGTCCCCTTCAAGGGGTGATGCTGGCTATTAGAAGAAGAAATGAAGCCTTTCTGAAGTTGGGTCTCGACATGTGTGTTTTCAGGCCTGCTCAGCTGACCACAGTTGGGAAACGTTGCTGTCTTTGGATTCAAGACCTTTGCATAGATCTCCAAAACTTGACACGTGTCCGCAATGACCTGCGCTTCCGGGGAGTGAAGGGCACTACGGGCACTCAAGCCAGCTTCCTTCAGCTCTTTGAGGGTGATCACGTTAAGGTATGGGTAGATGCATAAACTCAGTGGTCCTGCCCAAGCAATGAGGCTACAGGTGTTGGGGCTAGAAGGAGGTTGGAGAGCTAGGGCCTGGGCAGGACGACTGTTGAGATCCTCTCATACTGGACACCTTGCATTCTGTAGGGATGTGTCTTTTCTTCCCCAGGTGGAGCAGCTGGACAAGATGGTAACAGAAAAGGCAGGATTTAAGAGGTAGGTACCTCCTGGTTAAGGTGATGACAGACCTGTCTTCCGTGTGCCTCCATAATTGATTAGCGTTCAGAAACAAAGCTATTGGTGTCCTTTGGTTATGTGTACATAACCAAAAATGATGTGACCATATTTTTTTTCTTTTAACTTTTTTGTTATTGTTCTACTTATTTTCTTCCAACTCTGGCCTAGGTTTTATTTTCTTAAGGTCTGGAGTCTTGGTTTTTTTGTTTGTTTGTTTGTGTTTTTTTGTTGTTGTTGTTGTTTCATTTTTGTGAGACCTGATCTAGGTATGTAGTCCAGGTTGGCCTTGAACCCACGATTCTCCTGCCTCAGCTTTCTGAGTCCTGGGATTTCAGGTGCTCACCACCACCATGCCCAGCTAGATTTTCTTTTATTATTTTATTCCTGAGCTGTTCTCAGCCCTAGATTCTGTTTTCTTACAGCATACTGAAATTAATTGCCTTTCCCATGTTGCTGTTTTTGTTTTTCCTGAGGGCCTCCGGTGGGTTAGTCTGAATCTGACCATTTCCTCTGAGGTCTGTTGGGCTCCACCACGGCTTCTGCTGGGTGTTTATGTGGAGCTGTGGCAGGACGTGGGCACACAGCACCATCTTTCCTCCTCAGGTCAGGAAAGCTTCCTGAGGAGGAAAAAAAAAAGGATAGAACAGCAGTTTGTTCCAGGGGTGACTGAGCATTGACAGTTGCATTGTGACATTTTAACATTAATCTCTTTTTTGTTTATTTCCAGGGCCTTCATCATCACGGGGCAGACGTACACACGAAAGGTGGACATTGAGGTGCTGTCTGTGCTGGCAAGCTTGGGGGCTTCGGTGCATAAGGTGAGGGCGGTGGCAGTGGGAGCTTTGGGCACCTCAGCAGACTGTCCCAGCCCTATCCTTTGGTCCTACACCAGTTCTAAGAGTTTGGGGCCTGTAAGTGGAGTCCTTAAGTTGAGATGTGTCCAAGGGAAAGACTAGTTGCAGTATTCTCTTTAAAGTTGCTCTAAGAGCCAGGCATGATGGCACACGCATGTAGTCCCAGCACTCAGATGGGGCAGAAGGATCACCCCAAGTCCAAGGCCAGCCTGGGCAAATTCAAAACCAGCCTGAACTACACAGCGAGACTCTGTCTCAGAAACAAAAAAAAAAACAAGTTACTCCAAGAATATGAAGTGCGCATCTTGTTGAGGAGTGCAGTTAATGTCATTCCCTGCTGTTGTAGAGTGCGCTGCTCAGAAGTGTGTCAGTGTTCCAGTGTCGGCTCCCCACCCCCAACTCCTGAGCGCAGAGGGAGGGAGTCCTGGGTGGGATGTGCTCCGCGAGCCTTCGGGCAGGACAGGCTGGTGCTCCCCTTGCTGATAGCTGAACAGCAGCACACAAAGATCTCCTGTCCTTCACCAGCATCCGCCCTGCTCCCAGCTCCACCACAGGAGTCGACTGACGCCCGTTCCCCTGCTTCCCGCAGATCTGCACTGACATCCGCCTTCTGGCAAACCTCAAGGAGATGGAGGAGCCCTTTGAGAAACAGCAGATTGGTGAGTGTAGCTGGAGTCCCAGGAGCACCCCGGCACTGTTGGAACCGTGCGTGGACTCATGCTAAGAGCTTGCCTGGCGCCACGCGCTGCTTAGGCACCTGCTGTCCCCTGAAGTCTTTCCACCTTTGCCTCTTGTCCCCTCACATGGGCAGGCTCCAGTGCGATGCCATACAAGCGGAACCCCATGCGCTCGGAACGATGCTGCAGCCTCGCCCGTCACCTCATGGGCCTTGTCATGGACCCGCTGCAGACAGCGTCTGTGCAATGGTTTGAACGTACGCTGGATGATAGCGCCAATCGGTTAGTGGACCTGGGGATGTTACATATAGGGGGTTGAGACCAGAGAGGGTTACTAGAGGCAGAAGGACTCGTTGGAGCATCTCCATGTTGTGTCTCCCCAAAGAGCCCAGAGTCCAGGAAGGAGGCAAGAGCAAAGAACAGGAGGTGGGGGTGTAGCTCAGGGATTAAGCATTTGCCTAGCATGTGCAAGGTGCGGGGTTCAGACCCTAGCACTGCAAAGATACAAAACAACAACAGAAAACTGTGAACTGGACTTGGTGCCATGTGCCTCTAGTCCCAGCCAGTCAGGGGGCTGAGGCAGGAGAACTGCTTAGGGATTTGAAGTCAGTTTGAGTAACAGGAGATCTTATCTCAAAGAAGACAGAACAGTGTGGTAGTGTTAAGATGTATCCGATGCATCTCTAGGAGCAAAGAGCAGCGTTAAAGGAATCGGGGAACATTTCAGTCATTTAAAGACAAGAAAGAGCCGGGTGTGGTGGCACACGCCTTTAATCCCAGCACTCGGGAGGCTAAGGTAGGAGGAACGTTGGGAGTTCGAGGCCAGCTTGGGCTACGACTCGAGCGCAAGGCCAGCCTGAGCTACACAGTGCGACCCTGCCTCAAAAAAAACCAGGGCCGGGAGTTTGGCTCAGCAGCTTATGTGCCTGTCAGGCAGGTGCGAGGTTGTGAGTTCATTCCCCAGTGCCGCAAAAAAAATAAAAAATAAAAAAAAATAAAAGACAAGAAAGGAGAAAGAACAGCTTTAAGGAGTTACTCATAGCTGGGTACCACTGAGGGGTAAAGTTGAAATGTGGCAGGAAAGAAGGCAGATCTTGATCACAGATAGTGGCCAGCTTATGGAGGGCCTCACAGGCCTTGAATGCAACTCCAGAGGCAGGCAGACAGCAACCGTAGTGTCCTGGCACAGCGCCACCTTGATGAGTCACAAGGTAGATCAGGAAATTGTCACCACACACATGTCCCAGCGTACGTGTAGTTTTCTGCTTTACGTCTGTATTCGTCTGGAGCAGACTCATAGTTTGCTTGCGTTGTGCTCAGGATTTCATGAGTGGAGAAGGGTGTGGAGTTCAACATCCTCATTCAGAAGTCAGCCATGGAGTTCAGTCATCCCTTGGTATTTGAGGGGAACCCCCACCACCAAAAAACCAAAATCTGTGGTGCTTCACCCCTTAGGTGACATTGTGTAATATTCCTGTGTATTGTACACCTGTCCTTCTGTATACTTCTTTCTTCTTACTTTCTGGGTTGTTTGTATGTTGTGGGTGCGCGCATGTGTGGTTGGTTTATTTTGTTTTGTTTTGTTTTGTTTTGAGATGGACTCACTGTGTAGCTCAGGATGGCCTCGAACTTGCAGTGATCCTCTTGAGTGTTGGGATTACAGGCGTGCACCCTCACAACCCGCACCCTCACAACCATATATTTTGCAATACCTAATGCAATACTAGTGCTATATAGTGTAAATAATTGTGATTCTGTGTTTAGGGGACAAGAAAACAATATGTATGTTCACTACTGATACACATTTTTTCTCAAACATTTTACATCCACAGTTGGTTGAATCCATGGATGCCAAACCCTCAGGATCTAAGGGCCAGCTGTCTTAGGAGGGTGTGACTTAATCTGATTTGCCTGGTAAATCACCCTGGCAACTGGCAGTGGTAACACACACCTACAATCCCAGCAATACCCTATCTCAAAAAAGTAAAATAAAGCAACTGGGGCAAAATAATTAGGTAAAAAGGACTGAGTAGCTCAGTAATGGAGCACTTGCTTGGCATGCTCCAGGCACTGGGTTTTCATCACCAGTATTGCAAAAAACAAAAAATCAACCTGGTGACAGTTGAGAAATCCAACTCTCAGGCGTCAGGGATCTGAGGCATGAGGTTGTGACTTTGATCCCCAATACCAAAAAAAAAAAAAAAAAAAA